>ML826780.1:12109-37962 GCA_009831015.1 Picea engelmannii
TCACGATGCCCATGACTCTGGTCATGAACTGATCTACAGTTTCAGACTCTGTCATCCTGAGAGTCTCGAATTGTGTCCACAAGGACTGCAGTTTAACTGTTTTTACCCTGTCATTTCCTTGGTAGGACGTTTTGAGGATGTCCTAGGCCTGTTTGAAAGTACCAGCACCTGTGATTTTCGAGAATATCGAATCATCCACAGAATTCTGAATCCAGAATTTCGCTTTGTTTTCTTTGGTCCTCAGAGTTGCCTGAGCAATTCTCTAGGCATTTGTCATGGCAGTGAGGGCGGCTGGATCTGGTTCTACATAGCCAAGATCCACTGGTTCCCAACACTCTTGTGCTTGTAGGAATGACCTCATTCGAAGAGACCAGAACTCATAGTTCTTTCCCAGAAGTATCGGACCCTGAGTTGGTCCTAGGTTGCTAGATGATGCCATTTCGAAGAAAAAAAATTGCAGTAAAAATAGAGGGAAAACATTCGTATTTACCTCCGATCTCAGAAACGTCGATTTGTCGATGGCCGATGGGATCTTATCGGGCTTAAGTTGGCCCTTGATCTCCTTGCAAAGTGACCACGTGCTTTAATGTTAAGGCGCTATGGGATTTTCCCGTTCCTTTGTCTTTCAAAATGCTGAAACACGAAAGACGCCTTTGGACTTTTCAACGGTCCAGATCTTGTATGATCTGACGGTCCAGATCTTATCGGGATATCGCGAATCGGGATTTTGCGATTTCTGATGTCAAAGTTTTTTGTCTCATTGATTCCGTGATCGCCGATTCTCCGATGGCGCTATCCTGTCGGGACTTTTCCCGATGGCTTCAATCTGCGACACGCGTCCTCAACTGATGGATGGTCATGATCCCTTCTCGCGATTTCGCGATATGTGGTGTCCCGGACCTCTTGTCTCCAGGATCCGCGAAATGCCGATGCGCCGATTGACTCGTTTGACTAGATGACGTCAGCTGGGCCCCACGACGGAGTTTACCTCCTGTCGGGATTTCGGGGTTCAGATTTTTGAAGTGATTGAGTTTCTTGTCCTCAAGATTCACGATTTGCCGAATCCCGATTTGCCGATGGCCCTTTCATTATCGGAATTTTTCCGAGTCCCTGGATTTACGCCACGTGTCCGGGAGAGATTGACGGTCCTGATTCAACCTCGGGATATCGCGATTTACGATGCTCCGAATTGCTATCAACTTGAAACTCCAAATGCCTATACGCTGACGGTGGCCTCGATGTCTGCCACGTGTCCGGTCAAAATGGACGACTGAGATTTGATCGAGATTTCGCGTATCGTGATTTCGCGAGTTGCGATGTCAAATTTCTTTGACAACTTGTAATCTCGAATGCCGATATGCCGACGGGCTAATCTTCTACCACCTGTCCTCTGAGATGGACGACTTAGAAGCCTTCTCGGGATATCGCGATATCGCGTATCGAAGTTTGTGGAGAGCAGTTTCCTTTGCTCGTCCAACTCGCGATTTTGCGATGGAATAGGATCTCGCCATGTGTCTCTTGATGGATGGTCAAGATGACATCGGGATTTCACGACTTTACAAGTCAAAATCACTCCTGTGCATTCTAAAGGGTTAAATCCCGTGCACTTTCTCGCTGATCCAATGACTGTCGGGCCTCTGCGCAAGATCTGACGGCTGAAATGCTTTCGCCTGTTCCACACTCTCCTCGTCCCTTCTGGACTGGTTTCCCGCCTCGGATATGTTCACAGGACGACTCTTATGGCCGCAATGGCAGTTCCTTGCGTGTTTGATGCGATCTTTCCCGAATTTAACAGAATTTTCTCCTGCGGAAGAAAATATTCGTGAATCTTTCAAAGATTTGAAAGAATTTCACGAATTTTTCGTTCTCTGCTACAATCTTTGACAGATTTGAGCAATTTCCAAGAATCTTTAAATGATTCTGCCTTCTGCTTGAATCTTTAACGAATTGAAGCGGAATCTTCAAGTTCTTTAATCTTCTTTCATTCTGCAACTCTTCTGCGTCAATCTTTGACGGTTCTTAAAAAAAAAATTGTGCAGAATTCTTCTTCTGCGTTCTCTGCTTCCTCCGCTAGCTTCTCACGGCGATATTTTAGAGAGTCTTACGGACAGCTCTCCAAGATTTGTGAAAAGTCTGTGTCGCGTGCTCTCAAGATCCGTGAAGCTCTGTACTATGTGGATCGTGTGGCTCTCCAGACTGTGTGAAGAGGCTTACTGCTGTAGCTCTGATACCATGATAAATTGTGAAGCAAAGAGAGAAGCAGAGAGAAGAGAATAGTATATTCAAATGTATGAAGAAGTACAGAACAGAACTGAAGTAAGTTGAAGTACTGAAGTGTTACCAACAATAGGAAATAGCTGAGCTTATATATGCTCAAGCAAGACAGAAATAGAAAGTACAACTGTCTAGTACAACTGACAGTGTACAGTTAGTCTATTGAGGGTACAATATATTTAACAGAAACCTGTCCACAGCACCACTTTGTCTTCTACTGCTGTTATTAACACCTCCAGAACTTGATGGCGTTCGTTATACCTCGGGTCACGAGATGGAAAATACCAACGACAATGTCGTTTTCTGTTAAGAATGACAAATATTTCTTGGGCGTGTTGAGGCATTCGAATAAGATCAACGTCTTTCAATACATAGTCGAATAAGATAACGTTATTGGGAAATTAAAGAAGAGAAGAGACGAACAGACGTTGGATACTTCCCTTCCATTAAACATTCCCAGTCGAAGCCTGTCTGCCAATGATCCTTTCGATCCTTTGGCTCTTTCGATGGAATGATTATTTTTCTTTACTGCCATTGACAATATGATATTGAATACATCGTTGTTCAAATTGGACCAACGGTATATGCCAGGAAATACTTCATTCAAATCATCTTCGTCTTCGCTAACTCTGCTGACATCCGTTTCTTCATAGCATATAGCCAGAAGCTTTTCCTCAAAATCGTCGTCGCCAGATCCTTCTGTAAACGGGACGATGGCCATACTGGTCGATTCAATGGCCATAATGATGCACAGGTCCGAATAAAATACTGAAACAAATCGGAGGAGACTTTCTTAATCGTCCCGAGATTTCGTTCAGAGGGTCTGGCCGATGATGAGATTTTGTTACGTTGGGATATTAATATAAACTATGTCATGTTTTGAATTTTTTTTGGAAGTAAGCTTTATGTTTCCAAATTATTTSTTATTTATATATATTTAKTMKRYTMTTTATAATGTTTGGCCTTTTTTATTTTGGTGGATGGATGAATTAGATAGTTTATCCAATTTACCATCCACAAAATGTAGGGTTACACGTTGGGGTAGGGTAYCAMWATTTTTGTAGATTTTATGAGTCAAATGGKKGTYTGSAGAAGTAATACATCGTGAGTGGTCCTAATGGTTAAGAACATGCCTTTCCTTGTAAGAGATCACAAGTTCAAATCCAAATAAGAGTGAGGTATGTATACGTCGGATTTTTAGAGGAGTTGTGGATCTGTAGGTTATTTTTGTAGATTACAGAGCATGGTAACATTAAGCATTACCTTGAAGAGTCAATTAGTGAACTATCATAATCATTCATGCTTATTTTTTTCCCCAAGTGTGCTATGTTTACTTTTTGCAGGTGTGGATTGTTTACTTTTTCGCAAGTGTGGTGTGTTTAATTTTTCGCTGTTGGAGCAGGCTATTTTGGATAAGTTTTTTGGAATCACGCAACGTGCATAGAAGAAAACTAGCACATTTTCAGGAGTTGGAGCGAAAGGCGTAAGTTAGTTAGGAAGTCTTGGGACATTTTGTCCACTTTGTAACCATTTTGTAACGGACTTGCCCCTAAGGGAATGATACAAATATGTAATGGGTTTTTGGGTAGAAGTAGTAGTTGGGTAGAGTGAATAATTGGCTAGTGGTTTGTATTGTTGATTGTGTTAGTTGAGTTGTTGAGTATGAGTTGAGTCGAAGATCAATAGAGAGGTATGTGTGAACCGCAACACAAAATGGATTGGGCAGGTTTGGGTTTTTACAGAAGAACACTGTATGAGCGCAGTGCACATGAATGTAATGAAGACTATGAATAAATAAATAAGAAGACATTCGTTGTGGACATAGCCCAGGTTGGGGTGAACCATGTTAAATTCTTGTGTTGTGATGTGTTTTCTTATGTTGTTTAATTCTCACCTGTGATTAATGGTTAATATGCATATGTTAGATGTGTTTGATGGTTCCTCACATACGATGGATTAGTATATGAGATGAACCTGTCATAGATTAGAATGTTGTTATGGTTTCATGCACATGATAGATGAATGCATGTTAAGTAAATAAGAAATTTATGATTTCCTCATGTTCCCCCATGACTGCGGAAACCCGGTTCCTGCAGTTCCCATAGATAGCTTGGGTGAGACGTTGTCTTCTTCTAGGTGATGCCGAAAGGGTTGGTATACTAGAGATTTGTTGTCAGTTTAATGATTAACCCAAGGTCTGCCCACTGTGCACCAACATCCACAATGTTATTTCATATCCTAGATAGCAATGTAATTTAATTTTTGTGGAAGCATGTAGATAACCAATTGTAAAGAAAGAAACTGGAACCTGCACATATAGTGCATGGAATCTCATGAGTTTCTCTCGAACTTCAGGTTGATAAATAATTGCACGATCTCTTTTATTTCTCTTTTCAGGGTAATTGTTACACCTCAATATTGTTGGCTTCGATAAGTCTCACAAGTGTCGCATGTTCCTCTCAACTGTCGTAAGTGTCGCATGTTCCTCTCAACTGTCGTAAGTGTCACATGTTCCTCGCAACTGTCGCATGTCATTCACAAGTGTCGTAAACATCAAACAAAGCATACTACCATGATGACGACACTAAGGAGACACTTACAATACCTCATACACCTGAGTTGAACGAAGAAAGATGGTTAACTGAAGTCAAGAATCTCTTGCAACCTGAAAGGAGCTCTTAAACTAGGGTTTTGAATGACAATGCTCCTCTACATCAGCCTTAGGAGTTTTGGCGTTCCTCTATAACGTCTTAGGGAGTGTTATAGCACCAAACTGCCCCTCTGAAGGAGCGCTACCCATCTCTAGAGCACTGGCGCTCCCCTTGAGCCTCCTAGGGAGCGCTATAGCGCCCTCATGCCCCTTTTGAGGGAGCGCTGTCTAATCTGGGTAGTGGTTGGCCCGTTGAGGAGAATAAGGGGATGATCTCTCAAGTTTGGAAAGTAGTTGCATTCGAATTCCTAGTTCAATTAGAAGATCCCTGATCTAAGGAGGGAATTCCTCAACCTACCCTAAAGATACCTCAAGAGGTTAAGCCTATCTTAACCTATATAAGCAGGCTCTATGATGGTGGAAAAGGGGGAAGAATTGCTAGCATGAAACCTATGATCTCATAGGAAACACACAGTGAAATGGAGGAGAGTTATCAGCAAAGATGCTATCATTCAGATCGTGGATATTTTGAGCAAGGGTTAGACAAAGTGAACTTAACGAAGTTGTCTCATTCACATCTACGATTGTAAGTTACTGTTGTCATTGTTCTCATCAATATGACATGCTTGGACTGTTTCTTTCTAGTTTGTGTCTGATCTTACGTGAACTTATCGTTGATAGATAGATCTATTTTCAAGCTAATATCAATAGAGTAGGAAGTGGTCGTACTGTTGTTTTGTCTACATGGCTCATCAAGGAGCGAATGATTGGAGCTCAACTCGGAGCGTGCAGGGACAAACGTCGATAAAAAGGTACTTCTGTTCTCCTTCCTCCTCATGCATTAGTTTGTATAGATTTGAAAGGAAGTCAGTTTCCACGTTAAGCACTTTCTGTCTTAGAGTTAAGAGTCTAGCTCTCTGAGGCGATCTACCTATCCACAGGGAGATTTTCCTACAACAGAAACTGGCGACTGAACTGGTGAGTCCTCGAATCGAAACTTTTTTTTTTTATTTCTCCTCATAGACCTTGTCTTACCCCTTGATTGCTTTTAGACCTGGTTCACCCCTTTTTGATTGATTTCATGAGCTGATTGACTCCCTACCCCATTACACTTAGCTTGATTGTCGAGACTAGACTGCAATTTTTGGATTTTTTGACACTTTTAGGAGATTTTTGAACCTGGCGCCCCTGTTCCTGTGTTAACAGAGCGCCAACGCTCCCTGAGTGCCTTACACAGAGCGCTATAACGCTCCTTTCCCTTTACAACAGAGCGACAACCCTCTTTTGGCCAAAAAACTTTCCAGAATTGCTCTTTTTAGGGTTTTACCTCTGTGTTTCACTTGCTGAGCCTCCCTGTGAGTCAATGCTTCTTCCTTGTCAAGTTTCACATCTTTCTTTTTGAAGAACAAACACCTTGTTTTTTATATTTTGTAGCTTTATTCATTGTTGTTGATTTTTTATACTAATTGGGAGTTTGAAACTAATGCATTTTTGTTCTCTCCTTTTTGACTGAGCGAGAAACTCTGGTGAAGGACATCAGAAGCCTACGGATATTTTCATTTGGTTCTAGTTAAGGTTATTGTTCTTCGAATTTTCTTTTGGTGTGAAGTTCTTGATTTTTCTTTGATTTTTTCTTTTCTTTCACTTCTTGTTTTGATCACAACGAAAGGGTGTATTGTTTGTACGAAACCTGCTTGTGTTGATCTGATTTTCATTGATCCAAAAAGATAATTAGCAAGATGAGCACTGTTTTAAATTAACCATTATTCACATACAAACAATAAAGAAACATCTCCATGATTTATTTTGCATATTAGAAGGTGTTTCAAAAAGTTTTAGCACCACATCAGATTTGATTGAAGAAAATTTGTTTGAGGACATTCCTTATTAGTGCTTGTTAGTGAAAATAACTCTCTTTCTCTCTCTCAGATAGATGTTCATCAAAAAGAAATGAATGCTTATCATATTTGATGCATTTTTTGGGGACTGAGTCATAATTTCATCTGTTTCACTTCCATGCACCCCTTTTTGAGTAAAGAACAACTATAAAATGAACGCTAATTAAAAACTATTTAGAACATTTTCTTCTCTAGGATCCTCCACCAAGAGTAGACTAGGCTTAGTACTTTGGATTAGGCTGTGAGCATTACTCTCCAAAGTTTTCAAAATAAAAAGTAACATCCTGAGCTAGGGAGAGTCAAATCCAATTATCATATAAGTCTGCCTGGGATCCCCCTCTCACATAGGGGTTACGCATGAGGTCACATTCGGGAAAGCTACAGAGATTATCCCTCCATGGTTTGACTGATTGTAGTCGTCAGATCGTATTATGGGGATATCTTAAAGGTAAATCTACAATTACTGAGTGGAAGCCTTTCAAGTTGATTTTGGGCTAGATACCCTGCCCGTACATTCGGATCGGACTGTCGACTGTACCCGCCCAGGAGCTAACTGCAAATTGGTAACCTTAGTGGTCGTAATCTTTAGAGTCTTACTCAAGGTGACAGTGAAGGGAAGTCTCACTATACCTGGAGGAGACATTGGTCAAACTCACTCGGGCTACTTGGAGGGTAAATCCACAATTACTGCATGGAAGCTTGCACCAGGGCGTAAGTCCGTTAAGAAGGTCGCCATTGTAATTGTTCCACGATATCCCCGCCCCTTATTGACTTGATCATGCGACGTTGGATTTCATCACCAACTAGTACGGTCATCGAGAGAAGGTCCTGTTTGCTTGGTTGTGATTCTTAGATTCTATTAGCGTATGCTGTTTCTTTTTGGTAGTTTTCCATAGATCTTTTCCGTCGACTCTTTTTCGCCAACATCGACCCTCCACGCCGTTCGCGGAGGCTATAGGGACTTCCTCCGGAAAATATGGAAGGGAACACCCCTTTAACCCCTCATTCTACGGAGGAATCTGCTCAACAGAGCAAGGTTCAAGACACTACAACTTCCCAAGAAGAAGTTCCCACTCCTTTAGAGAATTTTCGAATTGTTTCAGAGTCTCCGAAAGCTTTCCGTATTCCCGAGGGATATGAACGACGTGTCCTCCAACTGAATTCAGTTGGTGAATTTGTTATCGTCAATCCTTCTGACATTCTGAATGGGTCTCATTCAAACCCTTTAGTTGACGACCCCTTTTGGACCACAGACATTGTTCAAATTCCACCCGCATGGTGTGGGATATTTATGGAGCAGGAATAGGTGCCGACGCACCTATTACCTACAACGTACCCGTAAACCATTTTATCGGTACCACCATTTTTATGGCCACACCATCCATTAGTCCGAACACGTCGTCCGTTGGCCCAAGGTCTACTTTTCCTCTCGAGATGGCCCATTCCACAATGGTCCCTGACATTCCGACTATCCCTACCGGTAATGCGGTGGTTAGCCAAGCTACAATTGGCACACCAATAACAACAAGACCTACATCATCACTCCCTTTTGGGTACAGAGCACTGAATTTTACCACTGCCACTATAACCCAAGTTATGCCAAAAATTTCGATACCTATCCAACAACCCAGAGGGATCGGTCTTGGTGGTATTAATCCATTCAACGGTACCGGTCAGTCATTTACGTCTGGTTCTCAAATTTTGGGAACTCTACCTCAAGCTATCGGACATCCTTCCACCGGAGGACAACTTCCATTTTGGGGGCACCCTCATCCTGGGGGGCAGCCTCAGTCCAGAGCCTACCATCAACCGTATGGACAAAATGTGTCTACCAAACCTAATCCGTGGAATATCCCTTTTCCACGAAACCCATAATTCTCGGCAGGACACAATTCTCAATCTCCACAACAAGCCCCTTATGGACAAACGCCAAATCCATCTTATAATCCTCAAAACCCATCTGATTATCCTCCTCTCGCACATGTTTCTCAAAACACCTCAAATCCTGTGTACCCTGGTCAACACCAACCTTATACAAGAGGGCCCACTAGTTACAATTATCCACATAACTCAGTGTATGGCCCTACTGGTGTCCCCATGCCACACCAGTATTACCCACAAGTTAACCGAAAACTACCTTTTCTAGCAACCCTGGACCTTCCAATCTTGTCTCGGTTAACGAATGATCCCATTTTTCATTCTCCGGTTTGGCCAGCTATTCCAGCTAAACTTCCTTCTGATATCCCAAAATTCGATGGGAAGTCCGGAGAAGACCCAAACAACCATGTGATGACTTAACATTTGTGGTGTTCATCCAAATCCCTTATGAACGATTCTATACGTTTGCGTCTTTTTCAACGAACGCTTACGGGTTCCGCAACAAAATGGTACATTGAACTACCACGTGCCTCTTTTCACGATTTCAACTCCCTCGCCATGTCCTTCCTCACACACTTCCAACTACCCATTCGATACGAGACAGGTACTGAACTATTGACCTCCCTTCGTCAGACAACCTCCATACATATCTCCGATCATATTCATGAATGGAGACGACGATGAAGGCTAATCAAAGCGGTCATTCCTGACCAATTATTAGTGGAATGGTTCACTAAATCATTGTTACCCCAAATCGCTCGTGATGTTTCCATGGGTGGTGTAGTCACCGAGGAAGAAGCTATTGCTCTCGATCAATACTTAGACTTGGTTTATTCGCAGTCTGGTACTTTGTACGAGTTGATATCGAATGCTACCCGTGCCACTAATGATCCATCCAAACCATCATCTTCCTCACACGCAGATGTAGTTATTGGCTCCGTCAAAACCCAATCTACTTCCTAGTCGACTCGAACAACTCAGCGGCCCACTTCGACGGCTACTCCCAGCCCGACTGCACCCTCTTATACCCCCCCTCAAACTCAGGTCTCTGAGGTGAATGCGGTCCAATCGACCCCTTCACAACAACTTGGGGGAAAGAAGAAAGCGAGAAATAAACCAAAGAAAAACAATAACAACGAACAACCAAAAAATCAACCGCAAAACCCTGCTGCCGGAAAACAACCACAACGAAAACCAAAATTCCCATGTATCATTTGTGGTGATGATCACTACACTAGAGACTGTCCATATAGTGATGAAGTGGCGAATCTTTTCAAGGGAAATTCACAACCCGTTGTGCTTACTCAGCGTTTTCCATAGCAGCAATCCTTGGTTGCTCAAACCCCCACTGCAGGGGGGAGTTCCAACCAATCCCATGATGAGGCCTCGACAATGATCCAGGTGGATATCGGTGGCCACCCACCTGTTCCAAATGGCTCAAAACAACTTTCTGGCAATTTTGACAATTTACTATTTTTAGCAGGTTTTAACTTCCGGGGCCATTTTGAGGGTCCAAATGAAGGTTTTTCGAGATAGAGGTTTTCAATAATCTCCATTTTGAGTACAAGTAAATATGCTCCTATTTGTGTAAATAATCTATACAAACAATGGAGTACAAGTAAATAGGCTCCTGTTTGTGTAAATAATCTATACCTAATACGTGGGGTAATTACCCTATTAGAAACCTTGGATAACAAGTATAAGTAATTTTTCAAAAGGGGTCTCCTATTGCAATTTGTTGTTATGTCATCTTACAAACCACTTTCTAAAAACCTTAGAAAGAAATAAAATTAGAAAATAAAAAAACGCTTTTACCTTTGTAAAACTTAGAATTAGAATCTGCCAAAGATTCAACTTTGACATTTTTTCTTCGTTTGATTATGAAATTGCTTGAAACATTGAGATGAAACTACCGCAAAAACAAGATTACAAAGAACAGTTTTCAAAGAAATTGGGATTTCTGAGACAAGAAATTGGGATTTCAAAGTACAGTTTTCTGAGACAAGAAATGCTTATTTTGAAGATCTGTAAAAGGCCACGAAGAAAACCAAGTCATGAATGGTCGGGATTAGGAGCTTTGCTTGCAACAACAAAAAAGACTAGTGACCAGTGGACGTTGGAGACAATGGAAGGAGTTGCATGATCCAAAAAAATAGTATACGTTGCTAGAATATTTTATGCATCGTATCAAAAGAGAAAAAACTATTTCTCTCACAATGAAATTGAACAATTGAATTTTCACAGAAGGAAATTGAACAAATGATTTTTTCAACGTCACAATGGTAAGGGGTCGTTGTTTATATGTAACACTGAATCAAACATTTCGGAAAATGTTTGATTCAATAAAGAGCTCTAATTATTGTACAATTACTATAATTATTAAACATTTAATTTGAAAATTAATAAATTAAATTTTTTGGTTAGTTACATATTTCTGACTTGAGGGATTGGACTGTGGTTGAGATGCACCCAAAATCAGTGTTTAATATGGTTGGACCACATAGCTCTTAACATGGTTGGATTTGAGATGTCCCTAGAGGTTTGACTTGACTTGACTTACCCATTGGAAAGAAAATTAATAATTAACTACACACTTTATAATAATCACAAATTCACGTTGTTTAAATCATGTTATTGAAAGTATATCTTTCTAAATTTCTAACATGTGTTTGGACAAAATTAGTGTCCATCAAAAGGTAGTTTTGCAAATAGTAATCAATAACAACTATATTCATAAAAATAAGAAAAATAAGAAAACTTTTAAATATAATAATAACTATAAATACTAGTTTTGACAAAAAAAAAATTACAGTATATAAAAAGTTAAATTATAATTGAGATAAAAAATCTCAAAGCTACAAAGTAACAAACTGGCTGGAGAGCCAAAAAGAAGAAAATACAAGTGTTGATAGAAACCCCTAAAAGGCCTAAAACTATCACAATAGCAACCAGATGGCTGTCACTTGGCCCAATCCAGGGATCTCTTAAGTCTTAAGTCTAAGGATAAGACTTCAAAGTTCTGGCATTACCCCTGTCAGAAAACAAAAACACACCAACAACCACCAAAAAAACCATATCTGAGCATACATCAAGTCTTGAACAAACCAAATAAATAAACTAAAGAAAGAAACATATAAAAATCATGGATATCTCATGGAGAAACAGATCTGAAAAAACCCATACATCACCCTAGCAGGAGCACCCAAGATACATAACAGCAACACAAAAAACCCAAGCCTCCACGAAACGACCCTACCCATCCGGCCGGTCCCATCTCCATCTCTGATGAGACGAGACTGAGAGAAAATAGTAAAAACCGAGTACACCGGGAGATAGTCCCACAAGACGGAGAGCAAATATCTATATGAATCGAAGAACTGGAAGCAAATTAAGTAATGGCTAAATGGCTTTCTACAAAAACTAGAAGGAAATTTCTGTCATCGAAGAATTGCGCGTGAACTTGAACGTCATTGAATTTATGTATTCCATCTCTTTCATTGATGATGTACCAGCTATATCTGTATGAATCCTCCTCCTCCTCAAAATCCGTTTTGTGGAAAAGTACAAGTATACTGTCTTTACCTACTGGCCAACAATGCGGGCCTAAGGACATACCATGAAACTGGGTCCCAAACCAGTATATATACGGGCCGCCTATGAGAAGTTGATTGTAAACGTTGTAACTTCGAGTACTCTTGAAAATATCGACAGAATGCCAGCCTTCATTTATATTATTCATGGCATATACCAGATGATCTCTGACAGATTCTGTTGGGCAGAAATTGTTGATCCAATACAGAACGCCCGACTTCTTTATACCTCAGATTTTTAGAGGAGTTGTGGATCTGTAGGTTATTTTTGTAGATTACATGCTCTTTTAATAAAGTAGCTTAGCATCTTTCTTTATTTTGAGTTCTCTTTTATATTTATTTGATCCAATGCAAATGATAGACTTATGCATGATGATAAATGATAATATCAATAGTGGAATAGAGCATGGTAAAATTAAGCATTACCTTGAAGAGTCAATTAGTGAACTATCATAATCATTCATGCTTATTTTTTTTCCCAAGTGTGCTATGTTTACTTTTTGTAGGTGTGGATTGTTTACTTTTTTGCAAGTGTGGTGTGTTTAATTTTTCGCTGTTGGAGCAGGCTATTTTGTATAAGTTTTTTGGAATCACACAGGAGAAGATCGTGTGACATTTTGACTAAGGAGCAATGCGCATAGAAGAAAACTAGCACATTTTCAGGAGTTAGAGAAAAAGGCGTAAGTTTAAGAAGTCTTGGGACATTTTGTCCACTTTGTAACCATTTTGTAACGGACTTGCCCCTAAAGGAATAATACAAATATGTAATGGGTTTTTGGGTAGAAGTAGTAGTTGGGTAGAGTGAATAATTGGCTAGTGGTTTGTATTGTTGATTGTTTTAGTTGGGTTGTTGAGTATGAGTTGAGTCAAAGATCAATAGAGAGGTATGTGTGAACCACAACACAAAATGGATGGGGTAGGTTTGGGTTTTTACAGAAGAACACTGTATGAGCGCAGTGCACATGAATGTAATGAAGACTATGAATAAACAAATAAGAAGACATTCGTTGTGGACATAGCCCAGGTTGGGGTGAACCATGCTAAATTCTTGTGTTGTGATGTGTTTTCTTATGTTGTTTAATTCCCACCTATGATTAATGGTTAATATTCATATGTTAGATGTGTTTGATGGTTCCTCACATAAGATGGATTAGTATATGATATGAACCTGTCATAAATTAGAATGTTGTTATGGTTTCATGCACATGATAGATGAATGCATGTTAAGTAAATAAGTAATTTATGATTTCCTCATGTTCCCCCATGACTGCGGAAACCTGGTTCCTGCAGTTCCAATAGGTAGCTTGGGTGAGACGTTGTCTTCTTGCAGGTGATGCCAAAAGGGTTGGTATATTAGATATTTGTTGTCAGTTTAATCATTAACCCAAGGTCTGCCCAC
The DNA here is from genome assembly GCA_009831015.1 of Picea engelmannii. NCBI lineage: Eukaryota > Viridiplantae > Streptophyta > Pinopsida > Pinales > Pinaceae > Picea > Picea engelmannii. Next base: position 25,799 of record ML826780.1, read on the forward strand.
TGTGCACCAACATCCACAATGTCATTTCATATCCTAGATAGCAATGCAATTTAATTTTTGTGGAAGCATGTAGATAACCAATTGTAAACAAAGAAACTCGAACCTGCACATACAGTGCATGGAATCTCATGAGTTTCTCTCGAACTTCAGGTTGATAAATAATTGCACGATCTCTTTTATTTCTCTTTTTAGGGTAATTGTTACACCTCAATATTGTTGGCTTCGATAAGTGTCGCAAGTGTCGCATGTTCCTCTCAACTGTCGTAAGTGTCGCATGTTCCTCTCAACTGTTGTAAGTGTCACATGTTCCTCGCAAATGTCGCAACTGTCGCATGTCGTTCACAAGTTTCGCAAACATCAAACAAAGCATACTGCCATGATGACGAAACTAAGGAGACACTTACAATACCTCATACACCTAAGTTGAATAAAGAAAGATGGTTAACTGAAGTCAAGAATCTCTTGCCACCTGAAAGGAGCTCTTAAACTAGGGTTTTGAAGGACAATGCTCCTCTACATCAGCCTTAGGAGTGTTGGAGCTCCTCTATAAGGTCTTAGGGAGCATTATAGCACCAAAATGCCCCTCTGAAGGAGTGCTACCCATCTCTAGAGCACTGGCTCTCCCCTTGATCCTCCTAGGGAGCGCTATAGCGCCCTGATGCCCCTTTTGAGGGAGTGTTGTCTAATCTGGGTAGTGGTTGGCCCGTTGACGAGAATAAGGGGAGGATCTTTCAAGTTTGGAAAGCAATTGCATTCGAATTCCTAGTTCAATCAGAAGATCCCTGATCTAAGGAGGGAATTCCTCAACCTACCCTAAAGATACCTCAAGAGGTTAAGCCTCTCTCAACCTATATAAGCAGGCTCTATGATGGTGGAAAAGGGGGAAGAATTGATAGCATGAAACCTATGATCTCATAGGAAACACACAGTGAAATGGAGGAGAGTTATCATCAAAGCTGCTATCATTCAGATTGTGGATCTTTTGAGCAAGGGTTAGACAAAGTGAACTTCACGAAGTTGTCATTGTTCTCATCAATATGACATGCTTGGCCTGTTTCTTTCTAGTTTGTGTCTAATCTTATGTGAACTTATCATTGATAGATAGATCTATTTTCAAGCTAATATCAATAAAGTAGGAAGTGGTCGTAATGTTGTTTTGTCTAGAGTGCTCATCAAGGAGCGAAAGATTGGAGCTCAACTCGGAGCGTGCAGGGACAAACGTCGATAAAAAGGTACTTCTGTTCTCCTTCCTCCTCATGCATTAGTTTGTATAGATTTGAAAGGAAGTCAGTGTTCATGTTAAGCACTTTCCGTATTAGAGTTAAGAGTCTATCTCTCTCAGGCGATCTACCTATCCACAGGGAGATTTTTCTACAACAGAAACTGGCGACTCAACTGGGGAGTCCTCGAATCGAAACTTTTTGTTTTGATTTATCCTCATAGAACTTGTATTACCCCTTGATTTCTTTTAGACCTAGTTCACCCCTTTTTTATTGATTTCATTAGCTGATTGACTCCCTACCCCATTACACTCAGCTTGATTGTCGAGACTAGACTGCAATTTTTGGATTTTTTGACACTTTTAGGAGCTATTTGAGCCTGGCACCCCAGTTCCTGTGTTAACAGAGCACCAACTCTCCCTAAGTGCCTTACACAGAGTGCTATAATGCTCCTTTCCCTTTACAACAGAGCGCCAGCCCTCTTTTGGCCAAAACAATTTCCAGAATTTCTCTTTTTAGGGTTTTACCTTCGTGTTTCACTTGCTGAGCCTCCCTGTGAGTCAATGCTTCTTCCTTGTCAACTTTGAAATCTTTATTTTTGAAGACCAAACACCTTGTTGTTTAGATTTTGTAGCTTTCTTCATTGTTGTTGAGTTTTTCTGCTGATTCGGAGTTTGAAACTAATGCATTTTTGTTCTCTCCTTTTTGACTGAGCGAGAAACTCTGGTGAAGGACATCAGAAGCCTACGAATATTTTCATTTGGTTCTAGTTAAGGTTATTTTTCTTCGACTTTTCTTTTGGTGTGAAGTTCTTGATTTTTCTTTTCTTTCACTTCTTGTTTTGATCACAACGAGAGGGTGTATTGTTTGTACGAAACCTGCTTGTGTTGGTCTGATTTTCATTGATCCAAAAATATAATTAGCAAGATGATCATTGTTTTGAATTAACCATTATTCACATACAAACAATAAAGAAACATCTTCATGATTGATTTTGCATATTGGAAGGTATTTCAAAAAGTTTTAGCACCACATCAGATTTGATTGAAGAAAATTTGTTTGAGGACATTCGTTATTAGTGTTTGTTAGTGAAAATAACTCTCTTTCTCTCCCTCAGATAGATGTTCATCGAAAAGAAATGAATGCTTATCATATTTGATGCATTTTTGGGGGACTGAGTCATAATTTCATCCATTTCACTTCCATGCACCCCTTTTTGAGTAAAGACCAACTATAAAATGAACGCTAATTAAAAACTATTTAGAACATTTTCTTCTCTAGGATCCTCCACCAAGAGTAGACTAGGCTTAGTACTTTGGATTAGGCTGTGAGCATAACTCTCCAAAGTTTTCAAAATAAACATTAACATCTTGAGCTAGGGAGAGTCAAATCCAATTATCGTATAAGTCTGCCTGGGATCCCCCTCTCACATAGGGGTTACACACGAGGTCACATTCGGGAAATCTATGGAGATTATCCCTCCATGGTTTGACTGATTGTAGTGGTCAGATCGTATTATGGGGATATCTTAAAGGTAAATCCACAATTACTTAGTGGAAGCCTTTCAAGTTGATTTCGGGCTAGATACCCTGCCCGTACGTTCGGATCGGACTGTCGACTGTACCTGCCCAGGGGATAACTGCGAATTGGTAACCTTAGTGGCCGTAACCTTTAGGGTCTTACTCAAGGTGACAGTGAAAGGAAATCTCACTGTACCTGGAGAAGACATTCATCAAACTCACTCGGGCTCCTTGGAGGGTAAATCCACAATTACTGCATGGAATCTTGCACCAAGGCGTAAGTCCGTTAACAAGGTCACCATTGTAACTGTTCCACCATATCCCCGCCCCTTCTTGACTTGATCACGCAACGTTGGATTTCATCACCAACTAGTACGGTCATCGAGAGAAGGTCCTGTTTGCTTGGTTGTGATTCTTAGATTCTATTAGCGTATGTTGTTTCTTTTCGGTAGTTGGCCATAGATCTTTTCCTCTGACTCTTTTTCACCAATATCGACCCTCCACGCCGTTCGCAGAGGCTACAGGGACTTCCTCCAGAAAATATGGAAGGGAACACCCCTTTACCCCCTCATTCTACGAAGGAATCTCCTCAACATAGCGAGGTTCAAGACACTACAACTTCCCAAGAAGAAGTTCCCACTCCTTTAGAGAATTTTCGAATTCTTTCAGAGTCTCCGAAAGATTTTCGCATTCCGGAGGGATATGAACGACGTGTCCTCCAACTGAATTCAATTGGTGAATTTTTCGTCGTCAATCCTTCTGACATTCCGAATGGGTCTCATTCAAACCCTTTAGCTAACGACCCCTTTTGGACCGCAGACATTGTTCGAAGTCCACCGCGCATGGTGTGGGATATTTATGGAGCAGGAATAGGTGCCGACGCACCTATTACCTACACTGTACCCCTAAACCATTTTACCGGTACCACCGTTTTTATGGCCACACCATCCATTGGTACGAACACGTCGTCCGTTGACCCAAGGTATACTTTTCCTCTCCAGACGGCCCATTCCACAATGGTCCCTGACATTCCAACTATCCCTAGCGGTAATGCGGTGGTTAGCCAAGCTGCAATTGGCACACCAGTAACACCAAGACCTACATCATCACTCCCTTTTGGGTACAGAGCACTGAATTTTACCACTGCCACTATAACCCAAGTTATGTCAGGAAGTTCGATACCTATCCAACAACCCGGAGGGACCGGTCTTGGTGGTCTTAATCCATTCAACGGTACCGGTCAGTCATTTACGTTTGGTTCTCAAAGTTTGGAAACTCTACCTCAAGCTGTGGGACATCCTCCCACTGGAGAACAACTTCCATTTGGGGGGCACCCTCATGCTGGGGGGCAGCCTCAGTCCAGAGCCTACCATCAACCGTATGGACAAAATGTGTCTACCACACCTAATCCGTGGAATATCGCTTTTCCACGAAACCCACAGTTCTCGGCAGGACACAATTCTCAAGCTCCACAACAAGCCCCTTATGGACAAATGCCAAATCCATCTTATAATCCTCAAAACCCATCCGATTATCCTCCTCTCGCACATGTTTCTCAAAACACCTCAAATCCTGTGTACCCTGGTCAACACCAACCTTATACAAGAGGGCCCACTAGTTACAATTGTCCACATAACCCAGTGTATGGCCCTACTGGTGTCCCCATGCCAGACTAGTATTACCCACAGGTTAACCAAAAACTACATTTTCTAGCAACCCTGGACCTTCCAATCCTATCTCGGTTAACGAATGATCCCATTTTTCATTCTCCGGTTTGGCCAGCTATTCCAGCTAAACTTCCTTCTGATATCCCAAAATTCGATGGAAAGTCTGGAGAAGACCCAAAGAACCACGTGATGACTTTCCATTTGTGGTGTTCATCCAAATCCCTTATGAACGATTCTATATGTTTGCGTCTTTTTCAACGAACGCTTACGGGTTCCGCAGCAAAATGGTATATTGAACTACCACGTGCTTCTTTTCACGATTTCAACTCCCTCGCCATGTCCTTCCTCACACACTTCCAACTACCCATTTGATACGAGACGGGTACTGAACTATTGACCTCCCTTCGTCAGAAAACCTCCATACATATCTCTGATCATATTCATGAATGGAGATGATGACGAAGGCTAATCAAAGCGGTCATTCCTGACCAATTATTAGTGGAATGGTTCACTAAATCATTGTTACCCCAAATCGCTCGTGATGTTTCCATGGGTGGTGTAGTCACCGAGGAAGAAGCTATTTCTCTGGATCAGTACTTAGACTTGGTTTATTTGCAGTCTGGTACTCTGTACGAGTTGATACCGAATGCTACCTGTGCCACTAATGATCCATCCAAACCATGATCTTCCTCACACGCAGATGGAGTTATTAGCTTCGTCAAAACCCAATCTACTTCCCATTCGACTGGAACAAGTCACTGGCCCACTTCGACGGCTTCTCCCAGCCCGAATGCACCCTCTTCTACCCCCCCTCAAACTGAGGTCTCTGAGGTGAATGCGGTCCAATCGACCCCTTCACAACAACTTGGGGGCAAGAAGAAAGCGAGAAATAAAACAAAGAAAAAAAATAACAACGACCAACAAAAAAATCAACCGCAAACCCTTGCTGCCGGAAAACAACCACAACCAAAACCAAAATTCCCATGTCTCATTTGTGGTGATGATCACTGCACTCAATACTGTCAACATCGCGATGAAGTGGCCAATCTTTTCAAGGGAAATTCACAACCCACTGTGCTTACTCAGCCTTTTCCATAGCAACAATCCTTGGTTGCTCAAACCCCCACTGCAGGGGGAAGTTCCAACCAATCCCATGATGAGGCCTCAACAATGATCCAGGTGGATATCGGTGGCCACCCACCTTTTCCAAATGGCTCAAAACAACTTTCTGGCAATTTTGGCAATTTACTATTTTTAGCAGGTTTTAATTTCTAGGGCCATTTTGAGGGTCCAAATGAAGGTTTTTCGAGATAGAGGTTTTCAATAATCTCCATTTTGAGTACAAGTAAATAGGCTCTTGTTTGTGTAAATAATCTATACAAACAATGGAGTACAAGTAAATAGGCTCATGTTTGTGTAAATAATCTATACCTGATACGTGGGGTAATTACCCTATTAGAAACCTTGGATAACAAGTATAAGTAATTTTTCAAAAGGGGTCTCTTATTGCAATGTTGTTGTTATCTCATCTTACAAACCACCTTCTAAAAGCCCTAGAAAGCAATAAAATTAGAAAATAAAAAAGGGCTTTTACCTTTGTAAAACTTAGAATTAGAATCTGCCAAAGATTCAACTTTGACATTTTTTCTTCGTTTGATTATGAAATTGCTTGAAACATTGAGATGAAACTGCCGCAAAAACAAGATTACAAAGAACAGTTTACTGAGACAAGAAATTGGGATTTCAAAGAACAATTACAAAGAACAGTTTACTGAGACAAGAAATTGGGATTTCAAAGAACAGTTTTCTGAGACAAGAAATGCTTATTTTGAAGATCTGTAAAAGGCCACGAAGAAAACCAAGTCATGAATGGTCGGGATTAGGAGCTTTGCTTGCAACAACAAAAAAGACTAGTGACCAGTGGACGTTGGAGACAATGGAAGGAGTTGCATGATCCAACAAAATAGTATACGTTTCTAGAAGATTTTATGCATCGTATCAAAAGAGAAAAAACTAATTCTCTCACAATGAAATTGAACAATTGAGTTTTCACACAAGGAAATTGAACAAATGATTTTTTCAACGGCGCATTGATACAGTGGTAAGGGGTCAATGTTTATATGTAACACTGAATCAAGCATTTCGGCAAATGTTTGATTCAATAAAGAGCTCTAATTATTGTACAATTACTATAATTATTAAACATTTAATTTGAAAATTAATAAATTACATTTTTTTGATTAGTTACATATTTCTGACTTGAGGGATTGGACTGTGGTTGAGATGCATCCAAAATCAGTGTTTAATACGGTTGGACCACATCAGCTTTTAACATGGTTGGATTTGAGATGTCCCTAGAGGTTTGAATTGACTTCACTTACCCATTGGAAAGAAAATTAATAATTAATTACACACTTTATAATAATCACAAATTCACATTGTTTAAATCATGTTTTTGAAAGTATATCTTTCTAAATTTCTAACATGTGGTTGGAAAAAATTAGTGTCCATCAAAAGATAGTTTTGCAAATAGTAATCAATAACAACTATATTCATAAAAATAAGAAAAATAATAAAACTTTTAAATATAATAATAACTATAAATACTAGTTTTGACAAAAAAAAATTACAGTATATAAAAATTTAAATTATAATTGAGATAAAAAATCTCAAAGCAACAAAGTAACAAACTGGCTGGAGATCCAAAAAGAAGAAAATACAAGTGTTGATAGAAACCCCTAAAAGGCCTAAAACTATCACAATAGCAACTAGATGGATGTCACTTGGCCCAATCCAGGGATCTCTTAAGTCTAAGGATAAGACTTCAAAGTTCTGGCATTACCCCTGTCAGAAAACAAAAACACACCAACAACCACCAAAAAAACCAAATCTGATCATACATCAAGTCTTGAACAAACCAAATAAATAAACTAAAGAAAAAAACATATAAAAAGCATGGATCTTTCATGGAGAAACAAATCTGAAAAAACCCATACATCACCCTAGCAGGAGCACCCAAGATACTGAACAGTAACACAAAAACAGAGCCAGATACACACCCAAGCCTCCACGAAACGACCCTACCCATCTGGCCGGTCCCATCTCCATCTCTGATGAGACGAGTCTGAGAGAAAATAGTAAAACCCCAGTACACCGGGAGACAGTCCCACAAGACAGAGAACAAATATCTGTATCAATCGAAGAACTGGAAGCAAATTAAGTAATGGCTTTCTACAAAAACTGGAAGGAAATTTCTGTCATCGAAGAACTGCGCGTGAACTTGAACGTCATTGAATTTCTGTATTCCATCTCTTTCATTGATGATGTACCAGCTATATTTGTATGAATCCTCCTCCTCCTCAAAATCCGTTTTGTGGAAAAGTACAAGTAGACTGTCTTTACCTACTGGCCAACAATGCGGGCCTAAGGACATACCACGAAACTGGGTCCCAAACCATTATATATATAGGCCGCCTGTGAGAAGTTGATTGTAAACGTTGTAACTTCGAGTACTCTTGAAAATATCGACAGAATGACAGCCTTCATTTATATTATTCATGGCATATACCAGATGATCTCTGACAGATTATGTTGGGCAGAAATTGTTGATCCAATACAGAACGCCCGGACTTCGAAGCCACTAAAAGTATCAGGTAAGCATATGCTTCCATGGGATCGAGGGGAAAATACCCTTCTTCGAAATTTTCTACGAAGATTTGTCTTAATTGTGCGAAAGTCCTCCTTAAATTTTCGATTTCAAATCCGTTCAACACCCATTTGCCAATCTGAAAATCAAAATACTTAATCGAGTTCGTTGAAATATTCCACATATAAAACCTTTCATTCCATGCAAAAAATACATCGTTATCATCCCAGTTGTATCCATTAAGGTCTAACAAAGACCATTATGTAGTATTTACGTCCAACACCATCTGAAACGCTCGCGCGTCCACGAAGTTATCTTCTCTCTTTGCTGCTGAGCGTGGATGGTTATTCACAGCTATGGTTACGATCAAACGTTGCCCCACTACAATGTGATTTAAGATAAGGAGCTGGAGGCATCATTCAGGCGGTGGAAAAATTTGTGTGGCCAACAACAAGTCATTCTTGCAGGGCTGGAATTGCCATCTGATATGATAATCGACATTCATTATGAAGGTGAAAGAATGCTTCAGGTTGAAACCTGTCCACAACACCACTTTGTCTTCTACTGCTGTTATTAACACGTCTAGAACTTGATGGCATTTGTTATACCTCGGGTCACGAGATGGAAAATACCAACGACAATGTCGTTTTCTGTTAAGAATGACAAATCTTTATTGGGCGTGTTGAGGCATTTGAATAAGATCTGTTAAATATATTGTACCCTCAACAGTCTGAATGTACACTGCCAGTTGTACTGGACAATTGTACTTTCTATTCTTGTCTTTGTTGAGTCTATTTAGCTCAACCTTGGTGCATTGTAATCGGGCTCTGTGGGTTCTGTACGTTCTGTACTTTCTGTACTTCTTCATACATTTCAATATACTGTTCTATTCTCTTCTCTCTGCACTTCTCTTTTGCTTCACAATTTATCATGGTATCAGAGCTTCAGCAGTAGGCCTCTTCACACATTCTGGAGAGCCACACGATCCTCATAGGACAGAGCTTCACGGATATTGAAAGAACGCGACACAGACTTTTCACAAGGCTTGGAGAGTTGTCTGCAATACTCTCAAAGGATCGCCGTAAGAAGTTTGTGGAGGTTGCAGAGCATACAACGCTCGGAAGATCCTGGATGAAGAGAACGCAGAAGAAGAAACTTTAAAGAAACCTGCACAATTTTTCAAGAATCATCAAAGATTGACGAAGAAGAGCTGCAGAATGGAAGTTCGCTTAAAGAAATCGAAGAAAACATTCAAAATTGTTAAAGATTCATGCAGAAGGCAGAATCGTTTAAAGATTTACGGCAAATCTATCAAATATGTCAAAGATTGTAGTAGATAACAAAGAATTCATGTATTTCTTTCAAATCTTTGAAAGATTCACGAATCTTTCTTCCACAGGTGAAAAGAACAGCCACTGAGGCCGTAAGATTCATCTTGCGAACAAATCCAAAGTGGGAAACCAGTCCAAAAGGGACGAGGAGAGTGCAGAAAAGGTGAAATCATTTCAGCCGTCAGATCTTGCGCAGAGGCCCAACAACCGTTGGATCAGTGAGAAAGTGCACGAGGTTTAACCCTCTAGAGCACACACGAGGACTTTTGGCTTGAGAAATCTCGACTTCATCCTGACCGTCCATCAAGAGACACGTGGCGAGATCCTATTCCATTGCAAAATCGGGAATCGGGAGTTGGACGAGCAAAGGAAACTGCTCTCTAAAAACTCCGATACGCGATATCGCGAAATCCCGAGAAGACTTGTGAGCCGTCCATCTCAGAGGACAGGTGGCAGCAGATCAATGCATCATCGGCATATCGACATTCGAGGTTTCAAGTTGTCAAAGAAACTTGACATCGCAACTCGCGAAGTCGCGATACGCGAAATCCCGATCAGATATCAGCTGTCCATATCTCCTGGACATGTGGCGGACATCGAGGGCGTCGTCAGCGTATCGACATTTGAAGTTTCAATTTGACAGAAATTCGGAGCATCACAAGTCGCGATATCCCGAGGTTGAATCAGGACCGTCCATCTTTCAAGGACGCGTGGCGTAACTCCGAGGACTCGGAAAAATCCCGAAAAGGAAAGAGCCCATCGACATATCGGGATTCGGCAAATCGCGAATCTTGAGGACAAGAGACTCAAGCACTTCGAAACTCCGAAGTCCGAAATCCCGACAGGAGGAACCCTTCATTTGCGAGGCCCAACTGACATCATCACGTCATACGAGTCAATCGACGCATCGGCGTTTCGCGGAACCTGGTGACAAGACGTCCGGGTCATATCCACTCGCGAAATCTCAAGGAGAGATCACGACCGTCCATTTGTTGAGGACGCGTGTCGTAGATCGAAGCAATCGGGAAAAGTCCCGACAGGACAACGCCATTGGAAAATCGGAGATCGAGGAATCGAGGAATCAGAAAACCTCGACAACAAAACTCACGAAATCCCGATTCGTGATATCCCGATAAGATCTGGACCGTCAGATCACACAAGATCTAGACCGTTGAATTGTCCAAAGGCGTCTTTCGGGTTTCGGTATTTTGAAAGATAGAAGAACGGGAAAAGACCGTAGTGCCTTAACATTAAAGCGTGTGGTCACTTTGCAAGGAGATCAAGGGCCAATTCAAGCCCGATAAGCTCCCATCGGCCATCGACAAATCGGTGTTTCTGAGATCGAAGGTAAATACGAATTTTTCCCTCTATTTTTACTGCAATTTTTTTTTGAAATGGCATCATCTAGCAACCTAGGATCAACTCAGGGTTCGATACTTCTTGGTAAAAATTATGAATTTTGGTCTCTTCGAATGAGGTCGTTCTTGTAAGCACAAGAGTGCTGGGAACCAGTGGATCTCGGGTATGTGGAACCAGATCCAGCCGCCCTCACTGCCATGACAAATGCGCAGAGAATTGCTCAGACAACTGTGAGGACCAAAGAAAACAAAGCGAAGTTCTGTATTCAGAACTCTGTGGATGATTCGATTTTCTCGAAAATCATAGGCGTTGGTACTTCCAAACAGGCCTGGGACATCCTCAAATCCTCCTACCAAGGAAATGACAGGGTCAAAACAGTTAAACTGCAGACCTTGTGGACACAATTCGAGACTCTCAGGATGACAGATTCCGAAACAGTGGATCAGTTCATGACCAGAGTCATGGGAATTGTGAACCAGATCAGACTGATTGGTGAAACCATCACTGATCAACGAATTGTTGAGAAAACTCTCAGAAGTCTACCCAAGAAATTTGAAATGGTTGTAACGGACATCCTTGAATCCAAGGATCTGTCAAGATTTTCAACAGATGAACTAATTGGTTCTCTGGTGACACATGAGACAAGACTACATCTCACAGATGAGTCAATCTCCAATGCCTTCCAAACTCAGTTCTCATTCAGAAGAGGGAAAGGCAGAAAAAGAAGTAGAGGAAGAGGGAACAATCAAGGTAACCCTCATACTAGTGGAGGGAACAGACCACAATATCCAAATCATAATTTCCAAGGTCAAAGACATCAGCCAAAATATCAACATCAGAATTTCCAGCCTCAAAGAGGTAGAGGGAGAAGGTCTAATGAAAAAACTAGCATACAATGCTATTACTGCAAAAAGTATGGGCACTATGAATCTGAATGCAGGAAGAAGCAAGTAGATCAGCTCTCAGGAAGAGCACATGTGTCAAATCATATGGGAGACACCTCAAGAGGTATGTTTCTCTCATGCCAAAAAACTGAACAACAACCTAAAGATCTCTGGTTGCTAGACAGTGGATGCAGTAATCACATGACAGGTAACAAAGAATTACTTTCATGCCTTGATTCTTCAATCTCATCTGATATTACACTTGGAAATGATCATTTAGTCAAACTTCAAGGAAAATGAATTGTTCATATTCTTACTAAACAGAATGAAAAGAAAGACATATGTAATGTCTATCATGTTCCAGACTTGAAACATAACTTGTTAAGTGTAGGATATCTCATTGAAAAAGGATATAAGGTACTTTTTGAGGGAGCATCTTGCAAAATCTATGATAGAAAACCCAACAGAAAATTGATTTCTGAAATCTATATGACTCCAAATAGGATGTTTCCCCTTACCCTCAGAACTGCAAATCTG
>ML826781.1:4649-16970 GCA_009831015.1 Picea engelmannii
TTCACGTGGGGAGGAGGACGTGAGTTCATGAGGGAAAATAATTAAAACTTGAATTTAATCAAATGTGGGTTTAAGAGGGTAGGTAAGGGTTAGGATGGTTTAGGTGAGTTCCTCTCATCATTAATTGCCCTTTACTTCACTTGTTTTGGTCCATTATTACACAAATTACATTTTCCCATGTTCTGGGTTTGGCAATTAAAATTGCCGTTTTCCCGAAAAACTCCTAAGCGGACAAACAACCTAGCAAAACTTGTCCGACTGAGTTGAAACTTGGTCCACACGTGCAGGGGGTCTCATTAGCTTTCTTTTGAGTACAAATACCCCTATTGCAAATCTCAGGACCTAAGTTTTACATTAAATACTCAGAATTAATTAATTAATTAATTCAGAACCTTAAAAAAAACCTAGCTATACTTGACGGAATTCCGCGAAATTTCGCGTGCTGTCTTACATGGTCATTTACAACATTCCTAAACACTAGCTATCTAGGAATAACTTCATTAGAACGCCTTTCGCCACTTTGGAGGAATTATTGGGTGGGAATGAAAAACTCAAGGGAGATTAACCCGGCTGGTTAGGCCACATTAACCTCCGGAGGATAAAAAACACTCAGCGAAAGGAACTCTCCTAATAAAGAAACCCTAAGGCAACTGACCTAACATGATCCATGTAGACTTATTACAATATTAATCCACGCAGGGGTGCGGTAATCCCGCTTACAAAATTTGTGCTGGAGGCAAAAATTGCCTAGTAGAACCAAACTGTCTTCGACATACTAGCATCTGATGATGCATTACTTTATGGCACATGGAGTTGACCCCCTAGTTGAATAGGCAGTCAACAAAGCTCGTCCAAGAAGGGTCACTCTTGCCTCCTAGGTATAAAAGAATGCCTACCCCTCCTCATTTCACACATCTATTATTAGTGTACTGTTACTATGCTCAAATCTCTCCCACTCCTGTCTCTTTCTCCCATTTGCTCTTGATCTTGTGTAAAGCTTGCTGCAAGTATTTGCAACAACCTTTTTCTATTGGAATAAAAGAAATCTTTGGAGGATCCATGGTGCATTGAGAGTCTTCTTGGTGCCATCTTGCTACATTGGAGGTGATGTTGTTTGGTTTATTTATTTTGTGTATGCATTTGTTATAGATCTAGAGTAGAAATTCCAAGGAAAGTATTTTGCTTGGGTAGATCTATGGTAGTATTATTGTAAATCTAGTGAGTAATTTTGCGATTTGACAAAGTATTTTGTTTCTTCTTTAAGATCTGCTCACATTCTGTCTTTTTTGTAACTTTGTTTCACAAGTTTGGCAGGTCACCCAAGGGTTTTGTGGACAAATTTCAGATCTGGAAATTTGTCCCTTCACCCAACTCAAGCCTCTTTAAATTTCTGCAATATTTTTTTGTATATTTCCATACTTTTTTTGGCCATTCTAACCCCTTTGATTAGTTCATTTAAATATATTTTCTTGCTGATTTTATACACATAAATTTTCTGTTATCACTAACATAAAATATTTGAGTTTTTTGGTTACTTTTGCATCTTTTCCAGCAAGCTTTACTTGCTTGTTTTTTGCAGATTTGAACCAGAAAAGAGGAGGTACAGCCCATTTGGGGCCCTAAAATGTTAAGAAAAGACCTCTCAAGTTCGTGTATTATTCACTCAACTCTTTTATCTTCTTCTATCATTGTAAGCAAGCCCAAAGATAGTGTCTTGGGCTTGCATTTCTCTCTAAGTTTTAATTTTTTGTGTTTTTTATTATTTGTGCCTACACTTTGCATAGTGGATTGGCCTAGCCACCCATGAAAAATCGTATGGCTAGAGGTTAGATTTATTTTTTGTTTTGTTATTTCATTTTAAGTTTGCCCCACTTGTCCTTAAGGCAAGGTTGTGTGGCTAGGTTTACTTGTTTTTATTTCAAGTTAAGTTATTTCATTTGTTTATTTCATTCACCCACTTGGGCACAAAATCAGTAGGCTTGTCTTCCATCTTGTGCCTTTGTTGAGGTTGCAAGTAGATTAGTTGTTTCTTCAAGTTATTTATTTTCTTTATTTGTTTGTCTACACCCTGCAAAGAGGATTGGCCTAGCCACCCATGCAGTATCGTAAGGCTTGTTTCATATGCTAAGTTGTTAATGGTGGTTTATGCTTCTTCATTTAGTTTCATTTCAAGTTCATTGTTTATATTTCACATAGCCAGAAGCATTTTTTAATTTTGTTTAACATCTTGTATAAGCTCTTGGAAGCATTTTCTTTCACTTGCAAATTTGTTTAAGTTGGATCTTTAAGCATTTGCTCATTTCATTTGATTTCAAGCTCTATCTACTTAAGCACTTTAACACAAGCAATCTTATTTGTTAAATCAATCAACTTGTAGCTTTAGGAGGGATCAAACTATCTAGTAATTAGAGCACCCTTTACTGATACAACTTTCGCCACCAAAAAGGAGGCTTGTGGAGGCTACTTGGGGTGCTAGATCAGGGATGATCTCACGGCACTAGGTGTCCCCCTTGTTGAGTGCCCAAGTTTTCCGGGTTGACTTGTGGAGCTAGGGTAAGGCCTTGTTTTCCTTTCTTATTGAGCACCCAACAGTCATTTTGGCCAAAGCGGTAGGAGTATAGGGGAAGTTCACCTATTTTAGGCTTGCACCTTCACTTCACCTAATTCAACTTTAAAATTTACTTACACAATTTGTGCTTCAAGTTCATAATCTAATCCAAGTTGTGTATGATCTTTACTTTCCTGCAACTTTACTTTCAAGCATTCTCTTTATTGCATTTACATTACAGTCGAGTATATTTATTGGTGAATGGTGTATCCTTGAAGTTGCGCATTAGTCATCTTGGTGATTTTCCTTTCGAGTTTTGGTTCACTTAAAGTTGCGCACTAGTCCTTGAGCAACCTCACTTGAAGTTGCACATCTTTCCTCTGGGGCATCTAAGCTTTGGTTATAAGTTGTTTCTATTGTGGTGAATGCATCTTTGAGCTATCTCCTTTTCACATATCTGCAAAATCGATTAAGTGGTTAGTTCAATTATTGCTTCATTAGTGTAATAGATCTAACAAGTGCTTCTTGCATTTCATTTGTAAGTAGTTGTATTTTTGTGCATTGTATAATCATCTAACTATTCTTTATTTGTTGATAATTGTTGTAATTGTAGCTCATTTGTATTAAGTTGTAAAGATATTATTTAATTGTACTTAGATCTTTTGTTGTAACTTTAATTGACCCCTTGCCCAACCTTTAGGCACTAGTCTTAGTTGACCCTAGGGAAAGGGCTGATTTTCATTAAAGGTATGCATTGCATTTGCTGCCTCTCATATAGGCCAACTCCCCCTTACCTTTGACAAACTAAAATTAACTCGTAGACTTCACTTAATAATTTACATAGTAAATAGGGTCTACTCCCCTTGGCTTCCCTAGGAGTAAGCCTAGACAGAAGAAGTCCAAATCGAGGTGACAGTGGGTTTGGACTTAGGCATTGTGCCTCGAAGAACACACTAAGTGGATTGAGAATTTTCCATGTTTGCAAGTGTGTAATAGGACAACAACACCTCCCTCACTAGATGTGGATTTGTTTGCTAACAGAATGGCAATAATCTCCAGGACTATTACCGCCACCTCTATTTGTGTCTACAACTCTGCACCACCTCTATTTGGATCACTTGAGCATGGAAAGTGTCATTAAAACTACTACATAGATTGTAAAGTTAGAACAATCACCTTTTGGAGTAGCACAACCATTTAAAATGGGGACAAAAATGGAGATTAAGTAGTTCGATGAACCATATAATGAGATATCATTTTTGGGATTATCTGCGTAGAGTAAGTCATTAATCTATGACCCATATCCATGAGTAGTAATTACAACTAACCAATTTCTCATGATTTTAAATAGTCCAATTAACACTCATTGCATCGAGTGATGCTCACAGGGGTGAAGAAGTAGGATTGAAACTAACGAAATAAATTGCATACCATCAATCATCACCTCCAAGGCTTGCACCCGGTAACTAGGACTTTGTGAGAGGTCACCCATCACAAGACTCATTTGGCTCAAGAACACTTTACTATGCACTTTTCCCCACATTTTAGCTTGCTATCCCATTTGCAAAACTTTAGTAAGTGTTATGCCTTATGAACTATTCAGTTTGAGTTCTCTTGACTCTTTAATTTTATAGATCATTTAATCCAAAAAAGTTGGATGATTTATTGAGACAACTTGAAGTGTACTCCTCTAGTCTAGGATTTTCAGAGCTGTAGAAGGTAAAAGATGTTTAATTGAAGCCGATAGAAGATGTGTTGTTATAGTGGGAGAGTTTCTACTAGAGACCATGTTAGTAAGGGAGTTTTCCTACAATAAAGTTTCAAGAAATCCAGACCGTAATTAAGAAGAAATTCTACTTGGTGGGTTATGCGGGAGATATGAATATCAAGTGGCAGTACCTTAGGCAAAAGCAAGGATAGGAGGTAGAAGAGTACACAACATGGTTCATTGTTGAAGACAAGGAAACGACAATGTTGAAGTATGTTGTAGGTTTGCATAACCACATTAAAAAAATTGCTTTATTTGACACCAACACCGTAGATGATGCATGCCCCAAAGCAAGGTATGCGGAGGCAAAAGAAGGCTAGTCGAAGGTTGCCTCAAAGGAAGGTATGTCTAACAACTCCTCTGAACATAAGGACATAAAGCAGTTTGAAGCCTCTAAGAATAATTCCAATGCTGCGAAGAAGGGAAAATGAATGAAAGAGGGAAGTAAGTTGGATGTTGTTTGCAAGAACTATGGAAAGGCCAAACATGGTGAAGACCAATGTTGAAACCTTCATCCAGATAAAGCTCTAAGAGAGTGAGGATGTTTCTATTCGCTAAAGCTGAAGAGGAAGAATATGTGGATGGAGATGATGAAGGGGATGGGAATCTTTCATTGATGGTGAATCGACAATGCTAAGAGAGCAATTGATGAAGACCGATTCTGGGGGTCCTTCGAATAGATTTTCTGTGGTTTCGATCCTCGGATTTGTGGGTTCTCAAGCCCACTCATTAGCTGAATACAACTACTGGAAACAACTAAAACTCCTCAATCTCCCTCAAATGCACCTTGGATTAACTCAGAGCCCTGATTTACTTCGGCCTCGCCTTGATTTCATTTTCCCGTGAAGTTCATAGGAACTTCACCTCTCGCGCAGGATCTTGTTTTGTCCAGAGAGAGGTTTCGTGCTCGAACCTGCCTTCCTCATCTCCATATCTCGTGCGGTTCAATCCATGTCAAAGGTTCGAACGCACGACCCTTTGCATTAACACCGAGCGCTAACCTTTATTTTGATCACAGGACCAAGTGTTGTGACCAATGCTTATCACTTGAGCGCTTAACCTTTGGTGCTATATAACTGCGGCTATGACCATGGTCTTAGTAYCGGATCGACGTTTCATACCGACGACTACAACATACAACCCTTACCAATGTTCCGGTTCTATCTATCAGAACTGTTATCGCACAATCTATACTTGCCCAAAGCTTAAAGCCAAGTAGGCCTAGATTGATGTAACACGGAGGTAGTCCTATCATTGTCACCCCGATAGGATACCTCTTTCTATTTAGGAGGAGGATAAGTCCACTCCAAGGGAGACGTCCCAAGACCTAGTGGGTTGGTGAAGGGAAAAGTGTAAGGCAAACCACCCCTCTCTCTAGGTCACTCAAATCAGTTTATGTCTTGAAGGGTGAAGCAAAGAAATAAAAGGAATGTACCTGACCTTAACCAAGACAACAACAAACTTTAAGGCAAGCAACAAATGATAATGATGCTTCGACAAGACAATAGACTTGCAATGAAAATTGCTAATAAACAAGTGTATGCAGCAAACAAATGTATAATAACATTTAATACAGTAATAACAGCTGCAATGTATTCTAGAAAATGCACTTGTTTGGACAAGATAACAAGATATCTAAAACTTCAAGATGATAGTAATTTGTCACATGCAAGTTCTAGAGATGTATCAACCAACAAATAAACCTTAACAGTTTGCCAAGGATGACTGTAACAGCAGTAAAAAGGAAAAGTATGACAGCTGAAATATATCTTCAGAAATGCACTTAGTAGAGGCAATTAAATGCACAATTTAACTTTGATTTATATTACTTTGCCTTATGCAAATTCTGGAGGTATCTTAGCTAGCAAATGAACTTCAAATATGCTGCTAGAGATGACAGTACAGCAGTAAAAAGTTGTGACAGTTGTAATTAAGCCTCAAAATTGCACTTTATCTTTGGGTTAGTTTGTTTGGTTAGTAAGCTTAGCAAGACTGCTAGGTAAGGCTGTAACAGTGGTACTAGCAGCAGAAAGTATTAGGTTAGTAATTCTAAACTAGGTTAGTGAATTTAAGCTAGGTTAATAGGGTAGCAAATAGAGATTTGAAGTTTGAAGGTTAATGATTCTTGTCAAGAGGTAAGGAATGAAGATTAATGCCTTCTAGGGATAATGGAGTCAAGTTTGGCGGCTCTTTCTAGGGCTGATAACATATGATTATGCACAAAACCTACGACGGAAAAGAGGTTTAGGGGGAGTAATATCTTTAGTCCTCCTAGACTCTTGACCACAAGAAGGGAGGTAGCTAGGGTGTAGGCACTTCTAGACCCTAGCGCCTTCTTCTCCTTAGACTTTTATGGATGAAAGTATGATGCAAAATAACTTAACCACAACCTCTAAAGTGCTAGCACTTTAGGCTCTAGAGGTTGCACTAGTTACTAGACCAATTCAATGAAACTTGGCAAATGAAAAGCAAGAAAGTTAACACCTTAAGTTTCTTACTTCAAGCGTCAATTAAAACATGCAATTTCATAATCTTGTATGAGCAAGCAAACCATTAACAATGACAAAGTAAAAAATCTACTTGCACCAAGAATAATCATGTAAAACAATGCTAGATTGCCAAAATACTCCAACAAATTGATCCAAATGCCAAGAAACAAACCTTAAAAGAGTAGCGCCTTCCTTATTTCAGCCAATAACCCTTAGTAGAAAATTTCAGACCTCCACTCTCCCAAGTGAGTTATGATCAAATGAATGTCACTTTATGTTTATTTATACCAAAATTTAACCTTTAATTATTTTAGGTCAAAATATCAGGGCCGACTTGGCCAGTTTCTTACAAAATTAACTTTTGGACAAAATAAAATAAATTTTCATGTAAAGACCATCCTAGGGGTGACGTCATGCCTTTCTAGGGTGACATTGAACCTCTGTCATGGAACGTTGGGCTCAAGGAGTGAAATGTTGGGCCTCCAAAGGCCAAAACCCCGCCCACACATGCTAATAACTTCAGGATTACCCCCAAGGTGACAACCACTACATGTAGAAATGTCTAGGGCTGTATGGGTGACGTCCAAGGCCTCCAAAGGCCATCGTTCAGGTGGGAAAGGCACAACCACCTGGGTCTAGGTCCACCAAAGTGCCTCCAAAGGCAACATCCTTCTTCTTTTGGCAGAACCCCTTCATCTTCATCCTGCCCCTTGGTTGGGGTCTCAACATCCATAAAATGGGCTTTGAACCCTCATGAAGGTCCAAGCTAGTCATCTCTCCATGTACCTGTTCACTGGGCAAGGTCCTGCAAAGACAACAAGTACGCCCTCCAGGGGTCCATAAGTCACAGGCATCATAATACGTAAATCACATCTAATGATTAAAACACCCAAACATGTGCATTAAACCCCCCTAAACCCAAACAAATGCTCAAAACATTATGCAACTTGACAAGTCTAGGGTTTGTTATGGTCTTAGGGTGTCGTATTGGGTCAGTCTCTCTCAAGTCAAGGTCGTTTCCCTAGTGGAGCTTGATCCAAATCATGCAAGCGTATGAGGTGGTGAGGGAAAAAACTTTGGGCATGGGGTGCATGTGATAGCAGGGAAATGTAACACTCACTTATGGGTGTTGTTGACCAGCTCTTTCGACTAGGGGGTCAACTCCATGTACCATGAAGATAAGCACTTGATGGTGCTACCAAGTTGAAGACTTGTTGGTTCTACAAGGCATTTTTGGCCTTCAGCACGTATTTTTGTAATTGGAATTTTCACTCCCTTGCGTGGGATAATAATGTAATGGGTCTGCATGGATCATAGTTTAGGTTAGTTGCCTAGGACTTTATCATTAGAGGAGTTCCTTTCATCGAGTGTTTTTTTTCCTCAGGTTATTAATTTGGCCTAACCACCCTTATTAATTTCCCTTGAGTTTTTCACTCCCACAATAATTCTCCAAAGTGGTGAAAGGCGTTCTAATGGTCGAGCCCTATGGTAGCTAGTGTCTAGGAATATTGTAAATGACCATGTTAGACATCTCCTAGACTCTTGCAGAATTTTGTCGAGTCTAAAGCAATTTTTAAAATTTTTTAAAATTACATAGTCAATGGTAATTTTAATTAATTTTGATGTAAAAACGTAAAAACTAGGTTTTTGGGATTTTTGATAGGGGTATTTGTGCTCAAAAGAAATGGAATGAGACCCCCTACACCCTTGGACCAAGTTTCAATTCAATTGGACAAGTTTTGCTAGGTGTTTGTCCATGAGGAGTCCAAGTCAAGTCAGCCTAAGACAACAATTTAATTGCTAGAATTGACAAATCAAAATTGTCAATTTTTTGTAATATGAGCAAATTGGATGGAGAAAGAGTGGGAGAAAGTTAAAACTATTCCTAACCTACCCAAACCCCTTTCCTAACCTTTTTACACCCTCATCACTTAGCCATCACATCAAAAAGTCATCCCCCGTAGGGAAGTTGCGCCCCCTTTGAGGAAGAAACCTTGGTAAATCAAAATATGAAGTTGTGGGGCCTCCTCTCTCCCTAAGTGCGCCCCCCTTGTCTAATTTGATGTTGGATATGGTCAATAAAGGTGCCACCTCACCTTCTCATCCATTACCAAAACCCTAAAAGCTCTCTAAACCCTAAAAGTGCTCCCCCTCCTTGAGATGCTCAATAATACTTAGAGGATGACACTTGGAAAGCATCCAAGAGGGGTAGCTCTTGTTTCTCAAGTATAAATAAAGCCCCTCCCCTCCTCTTTTCATATCTATTCTCAATGCAAGGTTACTCTACCCAAATTTCTCCTCTCCTCTCCATTCTCTCCCACTCTTCTCTCTCATTCTTTTCTCAAGCTTTTGGCAAGTATTTGCTCAAGCTCGCTTCTAATAAAGAAATCTTTGGAGGAAACATTGGCATTGGGAGTCTTCTTGGAGCTTTGCCTTGGATCTACATTGGAGGTAACTTGTATTGTGGTTTTGTTTGAGTTTTGCTTATAGATTTAGACTTTAGTGTAGGGTGTCCAAACAAAGTATTTTGCTTGGATAGATCTATTGTAGTATTGCCATAGATCTTATGTGAAGTAGTTTCCTAGTTTTGGCAAAGTATTTTGTTAATATTATTGGATCTACTCAGCCCCTTTGCTTGTCTTGTAGCTTAATCTCTCATACTTGCAGGTTACTAAGGGTTGAAAAGGATAAATTTCAGATCTGAACATTTATCCCTTCACCCACTTATATTCCTCTTAAAAATTTATGTTCTTATCTTACTATTTTCTCTAACACTTTGGGTACATTTTCTGCTTTTGAATAACTCTCTTTCAACATATTATATGCTTTTCTAAATATTAAAAATTTCTGGTTTTCATTAACAGAATTTTTTTGAAGATATTTGGTGTTTTTTGTAGCATTTCCAACAAGCATTAGCTTGCTGATTTTCTGCAGGTTTTCACCAAAAAGAGGGATCTACAGCCCATTTGGGGCATCTACAAGCAAGTGATCAACCTCCTAAGTAAGGGTATTGAATACCCCCTTCTTTCTACTCTTCTACACATTGTAAACAAGCCCAAGAGAGTCTCTAGGACTTGTATTTCTCAAGTGCTTTTAATTTTCTGCGTTTTATTTCAACATTTAAATTTCAGTTTGCCTACACCTAGCAAAGAGGTTTGGCCCAGCCAACCCATGCTAAATCGTAAGGCTAGGATCTAGTTTTATTTTGCTGCTTTAGTTTTATATCATTCTTTGCCCCACTTGTCCTTTATTTTCTGCATTTCTTTACTTTTCTTTACTTTAAGGTAGAGAGGCTAGGTAGTTTACTTTTCTGTCATTTATTTTCTGCATTTCTTTTACCTACACCTAGGATAGTGTTTGGCCAAGCCAACCATCATAAATTGTAAGGCTAGGTGATTAGTTGATGGTTTAGTGTTTCTAATGTTTGTGTTTATGGTTTATCTTTAGATCTTAGAAGCTCTTCTCATTTCATTGCTTAAGCCATGGAGACATAGTATCTTACTTGTGTTTTTCAAACATTCCTTTTCTTTCCAAGTATTTGCTTTGCTTTCAAGTTCAATCACTTAATCTCTTTCAAGTTTAAGTAATTTACTTCACCTTTACTTTCAGGCACTTGTATATTCAAGCATCTTTATTTCCTTGTAATTTACTTTTCAAGCACTTTACATTGCCAACACTCATTTAACTTAACTAATTCTTAAGGTTTGATTTACCTTAGATCCATAGGGTTTCAATCTATCTAGTCTAATTAGAGCACCTCTAATTGTCCCAACTTTGCTATCAAAAAAGGGACTTAATGAAAGAACTTGGGGTGCTAGATTAGGGATGGTCTCACAACACTAGGTGCCCCCCTTGTTTGAGTACTTTTGTTCCCTGGATTGACCTGTGGAGCTAGGGTGTGGCCTTGTTTGCCTCACTTATTGAGCATCCAACAGTCCTTTTGGTATAAGCGGGGAGAGTTCTAGGGAAGTCACATGGTTTTAGGATTCACACTTTAACTTAATCAACTCAATTAATCCTAAAACTTATCCACCTCAACCTTGGTTTAATTTCATTAAGTCTTCATGGTTTATGCTCTTTAATCTCAGCAAGCATTTGACTTTAAGTTATTTTACATGCGATTTTATTGAGCTCTTGTGGATGGTTAACTAGTTTGCTTAGTAGTTGCGCATCACTTGACCATTGGAGGCTCTTTTGTTGATCTTGCATTTGTCTTACTCACCCCTTGGAGTTGCGCATCTTGTGGAGGCACTTCTTATTTGGGTTTGTAGTTGTGTTGAATGCCATTGAGACAACCCCTTGAAGTTGCGCATCTTGTGGAGGCACTTCATTGTTTGGGTTGTTGGCTTGTTGTGTTGTGGTGGTCTTCTTTGAGTAATCTTTCTTTCCCTGCACAAATAAGTCAAGTTAGCTTCAAGTTAGTGCTTGCATTTTGCATTTGTTAACAGTTGTATATTGTTGTTGTATCTTTAGTATTCTTTGTATTCTTTTGTATAGATAGTTGTTTCATTCACTTGTATCTAATTCAATTGTAAATCTTGCAAAGTAATTCTTTTGTATCTAATTGTAATACTTTTGTAAAGTTTAATCTCTTGGTAGATTTAGTTGACTCCATTACCCAACCTTAGGCACTAGTCTTAGTTGACTTAGGAAAAGGGCTTGGCTTTCATTGAAATTTGCACTTTGCATTGCTTGCCTTTCATATAGGCTAGACTCCCCCAAACCTTTTTGTTAGAAATAGGGAGAAGAACAGAAAAAATACTTTTCAAAAAATTCTGTTAACTAGATCAGCAAGTACACAATAGATCTAAATAAAAATTCTGATCAGAGGTACATAAGAAATACAGTAGATCTGAAAACAACAATTAGATCTAAAACAATAAATATTTCTGAGCATGCAAACTAGTAGATTTGAGTACAACAATCATAGATCTAAAACAATAGATATTTTTGAGCATACAAACTAGTAGATCTGAGCTTTAAACAAATAATTCAAACTGAAGTAAAATGCAACTGAAACTTACCTCTAAGATTTACCTCTTGAGCAATGAAGCAAGAGCTTGGCACACAAGTGAAATCTAAACCTCTGTATTATGCTCAAATCTAGTTTAGGCTCGTGGATCAACCACTAAGGGTTAGATCTCTGTCAAAGAGAACAAGAGACTGTTTTGCCACAATAGAAAACCCCAGGGAAAAGGTGCCAAAAACCCCAAACAAAAATTTAGACAATAAACCCTTATACCAGTCACACACATGGAGGGATCTGGCTGCTAAAGAAGGTGTGGCAGCAAAGGAGCTTGAAGAACAACCACGACCCTCACTAAATCCAGATCTATACTCAAAGAGGTGGACGTCAATCTACTGAAGAGAGAGACGACAACCTATGTAAGAGGGACAACAGTCCTACAATACTTATGGCGGCTGATAGGTAAGATCACACTAAAAAACAGAGCAGATCTTCACATAGAGGGTGGCCGGCTGCTAGGTGACAACAGATCTGGACAAAAGAGGAGGCC
>ML826781.1:53949-64231 GCA_009831015.1 Picea engelmannii
ACACTTATTACAACAGTGGAAATACGGAAAAAGGGGCCTTTTCAGGGCCTGCTGAATCATTGAATTCTGCATGTATGAGCATTGTTTGCTCATTCTTTGGTGGCTCTTCAGGAAATCCAGCTTGTGCAACCTGGTGGATAACAGGAACCATAAAGTGTTGTGCTCTATTGTTCGTGGGTTATTTTTCTTCCTATTGCATTTGCTCTTGGTTGTGTTTTTCTAGTGCACTTATGCTTTCTCACTCCAGCGCACTTGTGCTGGTTTATCTTTACTTTAATGCAGAGTTAGGGTTTTCTAGTTGGTTCCATTTGTTCCTTTCTCTCTCATGAATCTCAACAATGGCACAGATATCCTATATGACATGAACATTGTTAATTGTTGAAGATTTTACTAAGAATTATGAAGACCCTTTTCCTTGAGTAGGTCCTAGCAGAGTGCTAATTTATTGATGATTATGAGATTATTCCAATGTCTAGAGAGATGAAGATATAGGCTTCCAAAAGCCTCCTCAAGATGGATACAAAAGATCTAGAGCTCCAAGCTTTTCCCTTGTTGTAGATGATTGTCTTCCCTAGCAAAATGTGCCCTCATTGGCTATAGCAAGCTAAGATTTCGGCCTCCTTGAAGATGGCCTCCAAATCCTCTGAAAATGATGCCAAACTGTAGATCAGGAGATAGGAAAATCCCTCGGTGAGCCTCCTAGCTATTGGGTGAGATATCACCCTCCAAAACACTGAATCCCCTATGCACAATGCGCCCTCCTGAAGAGAAACACGCCCTCCTGAGAGATGGGATGAATGGCCTGAAGAATCCACTCCAATACTGATGCGCCCTCCACGAACTCCTCACTCAAGAAAGTGCGCCCTAGCTCTGCAGAAACCCACTTGAAATGCACCCTGCTTCCTCAATTGCCCCTGTAATTGAATGGTAACTGATATAGAAGGGCGAGGGAGGAATATTTCACCTCTGTGACCAAGATTGGATCAGGTTGGGTGGGATATTTCACCTCCGAGCTGATCTCTAGGGTTTGTTCAGTCAAAACCCTCAAAACCCCCAAGCGCATGGGCTCTCTAGCAAGAAGCCAGACATCAAAATGATAATCAACATAATGAGAGAATAGAGGCCCCTATCTCTCTTTTATCCCCTTTGCTCACCTTTTTGCTCCAAGTGACTTTTACTTTATTTTTATTATTTTTTAATTAAATCACTTTATTAATTAATTGGCCTTTTTTCCTCCAAAAAGTGATTTATTTGTCCCTATGGCTTTTCCAGCCACTGAAAGTCACTTCTCATCATCTAATCCTATAGTGCTCTTCCTCCTGATTCCGATGAGCTATTACACTAAGAGGTTTCTCCAATTATTATGCCCAAAATGACCTTCTCAGTGAAATTAATTAAAATATGACCCATAATAACTTAAAATTACGGAAATCGTCGGAATGCAACAAAACCAAAGCCGAGCTGTGCAGAATGGATGTTGATGATGAAATATGATGAAAGATGCAAGGTGGGCCCAATAAAACCCCTCAATAACTTCTGAATTCGCTGTCACCCCCGTCTGGCTACTCTGGTAGGCATAACACTCTGTAATATAATAATGTCCAAAAATGGGGACATTACACACTTTAATATGAATATTCATTGTTTCAACATGTGTATAGTAGTTCTGGTGGTTTCATTGTAATATGGTTGGGTGGTCTATGGACGATAATAAATATATGTCATGTCAAGGCATAGTCCTCACCTTCTAGCTTGGTTTTCCCATATTGCGTTTCTGAGGGTGTATCTTATGTTCATTATGTGGATGTGGTATTTATTGTTTAGCTACATTTATTACATTCTCAGTTTATTTTAGTAATATTAAGCAATGATAATAATTAAACATTGCATAATATCGATATTTTGTAGAAACTTGTAACATATGTTGTGACAAGTTTTTCCAGTGCAATATCCACGATGGTTTATAGATCATATTGGTATTAGAGTAGTTTTCTTTGGGGTTTTTGTGGGAAATTGTAGGATCTAGAAACTAGCTTAAAGGAAGATGTCTCAAACCCTAGCCATGTCGGATGGGTACAATAACAATCCAAGGGATGGCTTAGAGGAGAGATTTCCAAAGTTGGAAGCACAAGTCTTTTATATCTCTCGCAACATGGTGATCCTCATGGTAGCTCTAGAGAGCAAGTTTGGACCTTTTGGGGAATTTGGTAGCTCTAACTTGGAAGCTGGCTCTAGCGGTAAATCTAGAGATAAAGAAGAACTAGAAAAGGAGACAGATAAAGAGAGACCAAGTTCCAACATCACCTCTTCCCAATCTCTGTTTGATGTGGAAGCCAAAGTGGACATCAAACCCTATCAAGGTGAGATAGATGTTATTAGGTTGAGTCAATGGTTGCAACAATTAGAAGTCAATTTCAGTGTTCATAACATAGGAGAAGAGCAAAAGATATCATTTGCCTGATTGAAGTTAGAGGGCCATGTTATCCTCGATTTCTAGGGATAACTAAGGAGATTATGTCTCGAGGCTCTCAGGTTGTAGACATAGAGTACCGAGAGATTGATGGTTGATAGTGTCCACTTGCACATACATAGGCCCACTTCACCACCATAGATCTCGGGTTCATCATGATGGTATCCACCACATCAACTTGCTTCCGAAAGACGATGGGTCTTGCTCCATGAGGTACAAGTCAGGCATTGTGGTAAGTGTCACTTTAATATTTCAGGCATTTGAGTATGTCACATTTAAAGCTGCTTTTGATTATAGAACGTTTGCTTGGAAGTTATGCTCTTTGCCTTGTTTCACCTTGGTGGTTGACATTGCGCCCTAGTAAGTGGTCACCCTTAGGGATGGGTTTGCTATTGGGAGGTCTCCTTAACAAGTCATCGTGCCACTCTCGATCATACTCATCATTTTACATCACTTCACCCCTTGTCCGTCTCCTTATATTTTGGGATTTTCGGGTGTATTGATCCAAGAAGGGATTGTACCTCATTTCATGGAAGAAGGGGTTGAAGGCCCAAAGGTTTGTAGCTGGCAAAAGATAAAATCCAATCATAAACCTTCTAGAGGCTCGCTCAGGGATCTCGAGGACAATGAAATGTCTCTCATAAGAAACTGATGGGACCCGTGAAAAATAACAATGTAAAAATGCTAACCAAGGTAGAGCGTGTGTGGGCAATGTTTTTCATGCTTAGGCAGAAGTCCCACACATTGTCTTCAACTTGGGGAAACATAATGTGACCAGGGTAGAGTCAAGGTGGGCAATGTTTTTCAGGCTTAGGTAGAAGCCCCACCTTGGCTTCAACCTGGAAGCATCTAAAAAAAACAAAAGGAAAAAAATGGGCATGGAAAAATGATGCATTGAAAACGAAGGTGCAACACACCCTCTACAAAGGCACCCATAAATGAGACAATGCAAACCCTTGTATGTCATGAATCCCATGCCCAAAATTTTTAACCCCCCATCCACTTCATCTTCTCCACATCACTTGGTGAGGTTTCCACCCAGGAAACACTCCTTGACTTGAGGAATGAATCACCCAATAGGTCACCTTGTCAACCCTCCCATACCTAAACTTGGCAAATTGCATAGGGTCTTTGAGCACCTGTTTAATTTGATGTGGTAGTTTTTGATGTACATGCTTGGATGGCTCTTATATTAAATGTGATTTTACTTGCCATGATACTTTGACTTGAGATCCTTGGAGGGTGCACTTGTTTGTCTTTGCAGGACCTTGACTGGTGGATGATTTGGAGAAACAAGCCCAGCTTGGGCCTTCATTGGGGCAAGAAGCCCACAGGTTGGATGCCATGGCCCGCTCACTGGGTGATGATTGTAGCCTTTGGAGGCTTGAGAGACACCTCAGAGGACCTTTGCTATCCCTTCAACACCCCAACGATTTGCCTTTGGAGGCTAGAGCGCCACATCTTGGGGATTAACGTCTTGTTGGGGGCTACGGTTTGGAGTGGTGTTGTTGACTTGACACTTGGCACCTTTTGGATGGAGAGAAGCCTTGGCTTGATGGATGAGACCCTAGCGCTCAAGGAAGAGGCCTTTGGAGGCCCAATGTTTCATCTCCAAGCTCAAACGACTTGAGGAGGCCTTTGGAGGCCCAACGTTTCATCTCCAAGCTCAAACAACTTGCTCAAAGTGCCAAACGTTGCCCTTGAAGGGGTGACATCATGTCTTTTTAGGGTTTTCTTATGTGCAAAAATAATATTACTTTGTGAAGGGGAAAAGTAAAGGGAAATGTCTCTCTTATTTTGTGGTTTACCCTAAGTTAAGTGGTGTTAGCACAAATTTTTACCCTCCAATCTGAGCTGATATATGTGCTAAGACAACAGTAAAAACTAGGCTAATTAAAGGAGTAGGGCCCCACATTGTCACTGACCGAACCCCTCTCCATTTGGGCTAGTGCTTGCTAGCCTCAAGGGGGAGTCCCTAATCACATTGAAGCGCCTTGCTGATGAACTAAAATCTGATTGTCTGCGTTAAAAAACAAAAAACCAGTAAGCTGTTTGTCTTGGAAAATGTGTAAAAGCAGTCCAAAACGATGAGGAAAAATGACATTTTACGCTTGGAGGGGACCTGCAGGGTTAGCACAATGATAATAGACTGGAAAAGAGGAAGAAAACTATTCAAAAGATCATAAATAACCTGAATGAACCGTTCAGAAAATGACAAATCAGATCACAAATTTACAATAGTACCGCCAAGAAAAGAGGTTTGAAGACAAAACACACACTTCTTTATTGATCAAGCTTACAAGAGAGTTGATTACACCACACTTGGCAAGCCTACAACCGGTACAATGATTGCTTTGCTCAAAGAAGAACCACCAGTATAGAGAAAAAGATAGAGAATGAGAAAGACACTATGCTGCTGCTGCAATGAACCGACAATAGCCAATGTCAAGCCTCCAATATATAGCACAATGAGGGTGCATATCCCAAGGGAAAGGAAGAGGATGCATGGGTGGCTAAAAATGGAGGCTAAGTGCATGCGGGAGAGGGATATGTGAGGAGTGTGAGATGAGTGAGTGTATGTGAGAGTTTGCATGAGGGTTTAATGAGAGATATAGGCACATGAGAGTAGATGAAAAGATTGAGTGTGAGTGAAGTGAAGTGGCTTGTTTAGGAGTAAGAGTTAAGTGGTGCATGCAAAGGTTTAAGAGCGAGTTAGGCGCATGAGTGCATGAGAGTGGTGCTCAAGTCAAATTCACCCTAAATTTTAGGGAATCTCCTAATTTTTAGGAAATTACCGTTTAAACTCAACTGAAGGCAAATTTTATGGAGTTGATGCATGGAAAGTGGAGAGGTGATTATACGGAGGAATATACGGCTAAAGTTAGGCCCAGTTATGTGACTGCCCTTTCTCAATTAGTTATTTCTTACATGCTCAAGTCTTGGAAATATGCGCCCTATGCTTAGGTGGATGCCACATCACTCTGTAGATCTGCCACATGTCGACCTTTGAGGGTGCCTCTTGGCACTGCATGGATGATGACCGTACCTGCTAAATATAGAACTTTCTAAAAATAGAATCCAACTCCTAAATTTTAGGAAACTATTTACATCATCCAGGAAGACTGGGAGAACACCGCCACATGTCACTGTCTAAAAAACACTGCTAAAAATAAAAAGTTGTCCAAATGCCTTTGACTTTATACTCATTGAACTCGATTTTTCGCAAGGGATCTGAATATGCGATCAGAATTGACATGCAAACCCTGGTGCTCAACCTGCTAAAAATAGTAAATTGTACCAAATCATCCCGAAAAAGATCCAAAAGACTCTGATTGTCTCAAGGATCAACAATATACGCTCGAAATCTGAATCCGGGGCTTGGAACAAAACCTGCTAAAAATAGAAAGTTCTTGTATGTCACCCGGAAAAGTGCCATTGGGCCTAGAATCATGTGAGGACTCACCTTGTATGCTCAGAACTGCTCCAAACTGTCAAGAGACTTGTTATCGTGCAATTTGTACTTTGATCAAAGGAAAGGTTAATGGAGAGCAAATTGGCGTAACTTGAGGTTATCCTATCACTGTCACTTCAATAGGATGCCTCTTTCTATTTAGGGTTGAGGGCCCAGGGGAGACATCCCCAGTGACCTGGGGGTTTGAGAAGGCGAAGTTAAGATGTCTATTAAAAGGTCCCCTCTCACAAGTCACCACTGATCAGAAAGTCTCGGGGTTTTAACCAATGAAGTAGTGAAATATCAAGATGTACTTGCAAAGAACAAAGCGACAAGAAAATATGTCTTTTGCAAGTACAACTTGCTGTTAGTGCTTCATAAAACCACGGACTTCATCAATAAAAGCAATGGCTGATATAATGGTGAAGTAAACAGAAATTTGTAGAAGCAATATTTAAAAGACAATAACTTCACAATAAGTGCCTTAATATAGCTTCAAAATGACCAAGAATAATCACTTATTAACATCAAAATACTAGCATTTGTCAGAAGCAAGTAAGGCAATGCATTAATCAACTTTTCCAATTGCTTTTAGATGCTTTTAGTGCTGCAAAGTATGGCTGTAGTTTACTTTAGTAACAAGAGCAACAGAGTTAGTAGATTAAGCTATTCTAATGTTAGAAGTGGTTAGTAGAAGGCTTAAGGTATTGGTTTTGATAGTTGTTTTGGTCAATCACTCAAAAGTAAGTCTTAGATTAGTGCCTTTAGGGAAAATGGAGTCTATTAGGTGGCAGCAAATGTTGAAAGAAAAGATTATAGTAGGAGAACTAAAGACAAGACAGGTTAATAGTTGAAGTGTTGGTGACCCAAGGCTTCAACTACCAAACCCTAGGGGGAAAATAGCTACTATGGTGTAGGTAACTCTAGGCCTTTTTCCTCCTTCTTTAGCTCAAAGATGAAGTTAATGACGGCTTGGTTGAAGCAAAAATGCTAGGGTGTTGCAATGGCAAGGCCCTTACCAAATGCTTCAAGAAAAATCGGCTTCTTGGCAAAATCTAGTAGGTAAAAGCTCTTAAAGCAAGGACAATAATATGTGCTTGGCTTCCTAGGGTTTTAAGCTAGCAATTTCAGAATCTTAATGTAAATGCAAGATAAACATAACCATAACTATTCAATTAAGAAGAATTGTAGAAATCTTACTTACATTCATCAAGAATCATCAAGCAAATACCCTAGTTGAATACTTCCACCAAGAAAATTGCCAAAATAGTCCAAAATTAGCCTCCTCCAACAAGTGCGCCTAAAATTTCAGCCAAGTAACCCTATATAGGGCGCAAATTTCAGACCTCACAAGTGTGAGTGAAAGATGATGAATAATACAAGGGCTAAAACCCTTATTTATACAATATCAATGACCAGAATTAGGTCAAAAAGGCTGACATGGCCAGTTACATGTAATTTCCAGTTTTTACATTAAATGTCATAATAAAACCCTAAATCAAGCTGTAAAGATAACGTCATGCTCTTTTAGGGTGACATTAGGCTTTCTTAAGGAAATGTTGGCCTCCAGGAGCAAAACGTTAGGCCTTCTTAAGCCTCTAGATCTTGCCACACGTGCCACTTGGCACACAACTGCCTCCAAAGTGTCCAAAACGCTGGGTGACATCATGGGTCACATGGGTGACGTCATGGGCCTTCCAAGGCCTACATCATGGTGAGAAGGGCAAGACCCCCCTAGGTCTAGGCCTGCCACGCTGTCCTTGGTCGAACATCCTTCTCTCTCTCCAGTGCAAACCCCTGATTTGTCTCTGCCCTTGGCTGGGGTCTCAGCATCCATCTGGTGGGATTTTAGCCCTATTGAGGTCCGAACTAATCATCTCCCCATATGTACCTGTCCATCGGGTGTGGCCCTGCAACATGAACAAGTATGCCCTCCATGGGATCATAAGTCACAGGGATCATAGCAATGTCAATCACATCTAATAATCAAGTTATTTAAACATGTGCATGAAACCCCCTTTCCCAGACAAGTGCTCAAAGACGTTATGCTATTCTACAAACTAGGTCTGGAGGGGATGCTAGGATGTCCTATTGGGCTAGTGCTCATTGGATGTGGTATGTTTCTGGATGAAGACAAATCCAGGCCATGTAAGTGGATGAGGTGGTAAGGGATGTCTGGGCAATGGGTGCAGTGATACTAGGGAAATGTATGGCTTACCTGTGGGTGCCTCTGAAGAGGGTGAGTTGCACCTTGTCATGGATGCAAATGTTTCCAAGCCCATTCATGCCTTTTATCTTTTATTCTTATTGCTCTTTCTTTCAAGAGACTAGTTAGGGGACATTGCCCCAGCGTGGTGACCAGTGGTGACAATGTTACCCACAAGCATTTCACGGAAATGAGAAGTGTGGCTCGTGATGAGACCCCCTTTCTCTTGGTTATGCCACCAAGGGTCACTACCCTGGCATGGTGGCCAGCTGAATTGTAGTTTCATACTGTTACATGCCCATGGACCTAATAGGCTGGCTCATTATGAGACCCCCTATCCTCCAACTAGGTCTTGATTTTATTATTTTGTGGGTCCCTCTGTTTCTTGCTGAGAAGCCTTTTATTGCTTTCTTGGGGATCCCTGGGCGAAGCATCTGAAGGTTTCATTCTTTTGGCTTTTATCTTTTCCCAACTACTTTTACCCTCTAGGCCTTTAGCCCCTTCTTCCCACAAGGTAAGGTACAACCCTTTGCTAGCTTGGCAAACCCAATGCCCGGACTAGTGTATGGGATGGATGAGAGGGGAAAAAGATGAAAAGTGGTAAGTATGGTGGGAAGGGACGATGACCTTTCATGAACCCCCCCAGTGGCAACTCAAACCCTATGGGAACTAGCTTATTAGGGTATCCTTTCATTCCCCCTAGGTGTGGACAAGTGGAAAGGCCTAAGGTCCAAGCACACGTTAGAAGTAAAAGAATTAAATGCACATAATCAAATGTTTTGAGAATCAGAGTGACAGATACCATGATACCCAAACTCATTACCTCATGGAGCAAGACCCACTGCCGCTGAAGGACCAGGCCAATGGGATGGATGCTACTACTGTTGACAAGGTGGAGGCGCTGAAGAAGAAAAAAGGATGGGCCCTCCAGGGCCAGGCTCAAGTCGATCTGGCTCTCGGTACTCCATGTCTAGGACCTATGGGCCTCGAGACATAATCTCCTTAGTTATCCCTAGGCTAGGGAATAACATCTGGCTCCAACTCGGGGACATGCTCACCGTAGAGAGCATGAGAACCTCAGCATCTCTGGCATAACCTTTGACCTGCTTGATCTCAACAAAAGATTATTAGTAATCATTTGGAGTGGTGATATCACCCCCGACTCATATATAGTACATAAAATGAAAGCAATCATATATACAAATGGAAATACAAACTACTCTAGCATGAAATGCAAATGGTATGTACAATGAATGCAAATGCCTACCTACTTACCTGTACTAACCTTTGAAGTCAAGTCTTTGCCCCTTGATGGGGTTTGAGGAGGTGCCCGCTAACTAGTAATGGGTGCTTTCTTCCTTCCAATGTAGACAAATAGTAGGCATCATTGACTGACTTTCTTCCAACTCTGAAGGGTCTAAGCCAAAATTGTGCACTTCCCTTGACATTAGTAGGTTCTCCCTTCTTTGTGTCCCACATCCATATTGTGTCTCCCTCTTTGTAATCCTCAATTTTGAACTTGGTTGTTTCTTGCACAACCCTGGTGTATTGTCTTGAGGGAGAAGGGTGGGGTTCTGCTGTGAAGACTTCTTGCTGGGATGGCTTGATGAACATGCCATCTTCTTCTTTCTTTAATTTGACAGTCCCAACTTCTTTGTCCTTGTATTTGTCCAGGGGTTGTTGATACTCTTCCTTCTTTGGCCATTGTATTTGATCGAAGTCTTCCTCTGAAGCGAAAGGAAAATCATCAGGGAAAATACAGGAAGACTTTCTTTGGTTGGCTCATGAGTTTCACTAGTTCCGACATCATCCCTTTCCCATTTGACGAAGCCAACTCCTCTCCTTCTAAACCTTATCAAATACTCATCTTCTTGTGTAGAAGAATAATTATCCAAGTCTTCAGAGATGTTAGAGGCATCATCAAGATAATCACCCCAATTTGCATCTCTTTCTTGCTCTAGACGATGGGGCGGGGTCCTACCAAAGCACCATCCCTTATGTATGTTTCTTGCAAATGAAACACCTCGTCATTACCTAGTGCAATATTATTCTTGTGATTGCTAGGAATATTTTGGTCACCCTTTCCCTTAGTCCATGTTATCTCACTAATATTGTCTTCTTCTGTCAAGGGAAGAGTGGGCCAACCTTGAAACAA
>ML826781.1:88865-111267 GCA_009831015.1 Picea engelmannii
CATGGTCAAGTGGGCAAGTATAAGATCCAAGCATTTGTTAGAAACAAAAGGAATTAAATGCACATATTCAAAGGTTTTGAAGATTAGAGTGACACATACCATGATACCCGGACTCATTACCTCATGGAGCAAGAACCATCTCTGACACAAGACCAAGCCGATGGTGATGGATGTTGTTGCTACTGACAAAGTAGAGGCACTGAAAGGGAGAAAAGATGGGCCCTCCAGGGCCATGCTAAAGTCGATCCAGCTCTCGGTACTCCATGTCTAGGACCTGTGGGCCTCGAGACATGATCTCCTAGTTATCCCTAAAAGTGGGGGATAACATGGCCCTCTAGGGCCAGGCTCAAGTCGATCTAGCTCTCGGTACTCCATGTCTAGGACCTATGGGCCTTGAGACATAATCTCCTTAGTTATCCCTAGGCTAGGGGATAACAAGACCCACTCAAACCGTGTCTCCTAAAAAATAGCAATGCTTGCTATATGTAGACATCTCTCTCAAAATGCATGGAAACTAAGTCAACTCCAACTTTGAACCAAACAACCATGTACCGATCATATACCTGTCTCTCGTGGGAACCAACCTCTGTTAATCGTAAGTGCTAAACTCTAGGAGAATCTTAGAATGCCAGCCAAAATAGTGCAGGCTAGATTTTAACCCTCAATATTTTCAAGGGTGAAAATCTAAGGGTTAACAAGTGGACAAACACTTTTTAGAAGATTTGTCTAAATAAGAATCATTTCATTTCATTTTATCATAGCTCTCCCCTCTTGGAGATGAAACTTGGCTGAAATTTGCGCCCTCCTTGGGCAACTTGGATATCTCTCTTGTGTAAATGTATTTTGGTGATCTCTCTTGGTATATTGTGGAGCTAAGGTGGTGTGCACCTCTTGGAGGCTTACTCTCTTGCTTTGTGGTGGAATTTACTTGGTAAACTAGGGTTTGATCTTGCATCTTGTGGAATTGGTAAGGAAATTTTTGCATTTATTGGTGTTTTCTTCTTGTTCCATGTTATTCTTGTTTAAAACCCTAGGAGGAGTATAAGTGCATACAACCTCCTCCAAAATTCCATCCCATTGCTAATTGACAAGACATTTTAACCAAGGTTGCTAGGAGGAGTACAAGGGTGTACACCCTCCTAGATTTACCTAAGTTTGATTTGCATGCCCTAGGGAGTAAAAGGGCTTACACCCCTAGGGAGTGTTTCCCAAGTGGACCCCCCTCTAAGCCATGTGTAGAAGATGAAGTGGATGGGGGCAAGAATTTTGGGCATAGGGTTCATCACATACAAGGGATCGTAGTGTCTCATTTATGGGTGCCTTTGTAGAGGGTATGTTGCACCTTCGTTTTCAATGCATCTTTTTTCCAAGCCCACTTATTGCCTTTTTTTTTTGAAGATGTTTCCAGGTTGAATCCATCGTGGGGCTTCTACCTAAGCATGAAAAACATTGCCCACCTTGACTCTACCTTGGTCACATTATGCTTCCCCAAGTTGAAGACAATGTGTGAGACTTCTACCTAAGCATGAAAAACATTGCCCACACATGCTCTACCTTGGTTGGCATTTTTGCATTGTTATCTTTCACAGGTCCCATCAATTTCTTATGAGAGACATTTCATTGTGCTCGGGATCCCTGGGAGAGCATCTAGAAGGTTTATGATTGGATTTTATCTTTTGCCAATTACAAACCTCTGGGCCTTTAGCCCCTTCGTCCCATGAAATGAGGGACAATCCCTTCTTAGGTTAGTGCATCCGAAAATCCCAAAAGATGAGGAGGTGAGGTGATGAAGTGTGGAAAGTGGTAAGTATGATCGGGAATGGCACGATGACTTGTTAAGGGGACCTCCTAGTAGCAAACCCATCCCTAAGGGTGACCACTTACTAGGGCGCAATGTCAACCACCAAGGTGAAACAGGAAAAAAAACATAACTTCCAAGAAGACGTTACATAATCAAAAGAAGCTTTTAAATGCAACAGATTCAAATGCCTCAAATATTGAAATGACACTCACCATAATACCTGGCTTGTATCTCATGGAGCAAGACCCAATGTCTTCTAGAAGCAAGCTGGTGTGGCGGATACCATCGTGATGAGTTTGAGATGTGTGGTGGTGAAGTGGGTCTTTGTTTGTGCAAGTAGACGTTGTCAACCATCTGTCGCTGGGTACTCCATGTCTGCGACCTGAGGGTCTCGAGACATCATCTCCTTAGTTATCCCTGGGAAATGGGGATAACAGGTCCTGTTGAAGTGTTGGAGTAGGTAGGTGATAATTCCTATAGGCTTAATCCACGTCCATATATGCACATTTACTTAGTAGTGAATGTGGAAAATCTAAAATTCTATGAGACTTCCATGTTAGACTAGGAAAAATTGTTTGATCTGTGCCTGTGTTTCCCTAGATGCCTGAAACAATGCATCTAGTTGTTTGTCCTCCCGCTAAATTGATTCTTGGAACTCTTACATCTGTGATGGATCAATGGCTAGATCCGCTTGTTGCTGTAACTACTGCATCTCCTCCTGAAGGTCGTGTGTAGGTTGCTCACTTTTTTCTGCTCATCCAATTCTAAATAGTCGAGTGGATGAACTTTGTCGTCTCTATTGGAACCTGAAGTTGCACCTTGGACTATTCTATTTATATGGCCAGGGGGGAAATCTATTCTATAAGCTCTTGTGTTTTGTAGTCCCCATGGTGTATCCTCCCGAGACGGAGAAGTCTTACCTACCATAGAGGTCTTAGCACTAGAAACTCAGGCAAAGTTAGCAGAGGATACAATTTTGTAGAATAATTCTAGAACAACTAGATGGTGGCAACAAGAACTCTAATAGATTGGATTGAAAGGACAACTTCCAAGCAAGGCCAAATGGTACAATAGGGAGAAGGTAGGGGAAACATTGTCAGCTTCTTCAGTAAAGAATTTTGGGGACCAAAAKCCTCCCAAAATGGGAGGTATGATTTGAAATGGATCACTATATAATTTGCCATCCATTTTGGTACYGAGTGGTAAAATTGGAGCTATTGACTTGTGGGGCTCATTTTAGGGGCAGGTCCTATTTTGGTGATTTGGGGTCTTGAAACTTCTAGAGCCTATTTGGGGCATTAAATGGTTGTTTTGGGGGTCAAAAATTTGCAAACAAAGTCYGCCATCCTTCGACACTATTCTACACACCGATARCTTTCCAATGGCACAAGGATCACCTCAATCAAAGTTCATATGAGGAAGTTATGCCACTGGCAAGTTGACCTATGCTTTTATCCACCATGGTACTGAGTGGATGCCACATTAGCTCCCATTACTCACACATGTGGACTTTAAAGAAGATTCTAGAGGCTCCAAAACCCTAACCCTAATGGGGAGTTGAGGCATGCAAAAACCTTAATCCTAATCCTAGATGTTTATCAGGACATATTAAATACTAGGCTGCTAAGAAAGGAAGGGGTTCCATTCTTGTTGTATTGATTTATTGTTCCATAGTTGAGCAGAGAAAAGGACTAGAATATTGTGAGCATAATAGAGGAAGTAGAAGACCTTTTAGCAACCATATAGGTCACAACGTCTTTGGAAACTTCATAGTGAGTTCATCTTTCTTTGCATTTGCATTTCATACATGAGAAGAAAATAGCAAGGCATAGTCCTTGCCTTCTAGCTGGGTTTTCCCATATTGGGTTCCCAAGGTATATCTTGTGTTTATTGTGTGGATGTGGTGTTTATTGTTTAACTCCATTCTTAGTTTATTTCAGTAATATTAAGTTATAATAATAAGTAAACACTACATAATAGAGATATTTTGCAGAAACTTATAAAATCTGTTGTGCTGAACTGTTCTAGTAGAATATCCACGATAATTTACTGATAATATCAAGGTGTATTTAGGGAGGATGGGGGAAGGATTCAGTAAAATAAGTCTTAAAGTAAGGAATCTTTTTTTAAATGATTTCTAGCTGTATAATTTCTATCATTAGTTGTATATATTTTTGGGTGGTAAATTTAGTACTAATTGGGCACAAATCTCATTTCTATTGACTGAAGACCTTTGCTACAGACGTGACTATTTTGTGCCAAACTTCGTATTTTCTTGCAGACATTTTGCATGTCTCTTGTTGCATGGATTCTATGTTATGGTTAAATGTGTTCTTTTTCTAAGCATACATTGGGGTGCAAGTCCTTAGGTTGTTGTCTTAGCATGCTTTAGTACTTTAATCTGAATATTCATTGTTTCAGCAAGTGTTCAGTGGCTATGGTGTTTTCTTTGTAATACAGTTGGGTGGTCTGTGCGTGATAATAAATATATGTCACGTCATGTTATCCCGAGCACATTCAATAGTGTTTCATAGATCATATTGCTGGTTTCCTATCACAACAAAATATTTAAGATGGTGTCAAGGGAATACTTTTGCAGTGCTGTACAGCTGAATTCGTTTAACAATGTCTTTTTTTGTAGTAGTTGTTGATATGTCTCTCTCACCTTTCTGGATATATTATCTTATCCATATATCTTTTGAAAAAATGTATATGCTTGAAAACTTACAACTAGTGGATTGGCAATGTCCTCAGGACTTTGCCCATTATGAAACTGGTGTGTACAAGCACGTCCAGGGTCGCTATTTAGGGGGGCATGCTGTTAAGTTGATTGGGTGGGGAACGACAGATGATGGAATTGATTATTGGGTACGCAAACCATTTCTATATCAATTGGAACTTGTAGGTGTTTACTCTTAGTAGTATTTCTATGTTGGCTAAATTTCTGTGTATGGTCTTATGTGAACTTTGATTTTTGCAGCTGATAGCAAATTCTTGGAATACTGCTTGGGGTGAGGTAAGTTCTTCATGGTTGTCATTGTTTTTAAAGCATTGAAATTTTCCTAAACAAAAAGCATTAACATACAGGTATTCTAACTGAAGGCAATCTAAAGGATCGGATAAAGTTCTCTCTCTCTCTCTCTCTCTCTCTCTCTCTCCATATATGTATATATATGTTCTTCATTCTTAGCTGTTGTGGCAACTGACCATATTAATTAGTGCTGACAGTTATGTCGTAAACTCTTTATTAGATTTATAGGACTGTGGCTTAACAAATAGAATTCATTCACGAGTCTTTACAGGGAGGTTATTTCAAGATTGCAAGGGGCGTTAATGAATGTGGGATTGAAAGGGATCCAGTGGCAGGGATGCCATCGGCTAAAAATTTGATTCAGGACCCAACAGATCAAATTGGTAAAAGTCATCAGTCTTGGTGATTTGTTCACGTTATTCTACACCAAGGATATTTATTAATATGAGATACTTGTTACAAGCATTTGGCTATGCTTACACAGCTGGCTTATTGTCATTCTCCATATACAGAGATCAAGACTGCTTGCCTATTGTTGTTTGTTTGGTTGTCTTTGAAATTGGTCTGCACATGCCCTATATATTTCACCTGCACTAGGGTATTCTGCTTGTGCTTAAGTTGTTTTTACAGCATATTTATAGGGTGTTCTAGGTGTTTCTATTTTAATTTGCTCTTATGTTTCTCCTAATTTCTACGCTTGGATGTATAAACATCCCTTGGATAATTCTTTGTGACAGATTCTCATTTATTTTTTATTTCATAATTTATAAGCTTCCGTCTTGTTGCCTTTTCTTAATCAGGTTTTTTCCATAGTTATAATTAATCCTACATGATCTATTGTTTCTTCAAATGGTGGGTTTCTCTGCAAAATGAGTTAGTCTAAATGTACCTGTTGGTTGCATAGAGGAGGTCATTCATTTCATCTTCACATAGTTCCAAATCAATTTCATACAAGGATTTCTCGATATGTGAAATCAGGTTGCTTTCACCTCGGTTAACAGATTCGAAAAACAGCTTCTCAAGTTCTCAGTTAGTAGTTGTTGATCATTTCCAATGAACATTCATTGTCATGTATTACTGAGCATTTGTTGATCAGTTCAGTTATGTCATTGTTGTCTGAGGGCTTAATCTAACAGTAAATTCTATGCCTTTAGTAACTACACGAATGGGCCTTGGGATAGGATTGTAGATATTTTAAAGAACTTTATCACTTGATCGCATACTTTCTTTTAATTGATTGCATCAAAGATTACTTTTAGTGTTTCTCTCTAATACATGAATTAGATAACCGGTTTCTAGCATCTTCACTGTTAACAGTTTGGGTGAAACATAGATTCTACAACCAAATATATGCTTTCTTCAAACGAGGGATTGAGGTGGGTTTATTAATTATTTGATTAGCTAGTAATTATCACTTAACATCTTCACTGTTAACAGTTTGGGTGAAACATAGATTCTATAAACAAAGTATAGGCTTTCTTATGACGAGGGACAGGGGTGGGTGTATTTACTATTAACTAATGATTAGCTAGTGATTATCACTAGATCAGCCTAATCCTTTCTCCATCCCATTATAATTCTCCCATGCAGCTTATTAAACTTCCATCCTCTCACTCGTGCTGCTCTTTGAAGTGGCCTTCATTCAACTTTCTAAAATCTGATTTCCCTGTAGGTCTAACCAGTTATCTTTATGCCCCTCTTATCAAAAGCGCCTAACATGCAGGCCTTCAGTATTCCATTCTAGTAACTCTAAGCTTCAGCAGCAATTACTAATGGTGGAATGGACACATTCTCGTGTATTTAAAAGGAATTAGAAGCCATGATCATTGACTCCAT
This sequence comes from Picea engelmannii, assembly GCA_009831015.1. Classification (NCBI taxonomy): domain Eukaryota; kingdom Viridiplantae; phylum Streptophyta; class Pinopsida; order Pinales; family Pinaceae; genus Picea; species Picea engelmannii. Next base: position 95,534 of record ML826781.1, read on the forward strand.
GGCAACGAGAATTGAAGCTCGCCTAGAGCCATTTTGGTTCTTGAAGATGTGCAAGCCCTTAAGTGCAGTGAAGACTATTCTTTCTCGACCAACTTTGTAGATTATATAGAGGTGTTCACCAGCCTCTCAAGGATTGGTGGAAAGCGGAATGGTATATAGGCCTACAACTGGATCTAGAGAGATTTATTGAGGAAAATGCAACGGCCGTGTCTCATCTACTAGACTTGTAGCTGGCTTTGAGGTGGTGCATGCGTTAGCTGGCTACATTCCCACAAGAATTTAAGTTGAATGTAGAGTGCTGGATATAGAGGCTGCGGTGGTCAGTAGATTTTGGGGCTCTATTTCTGATTTTCCTAGGGGCTAGTTTTTGATCCCATCTCTTTGATTTTATGTAATATAGTCTGCACTTCTCTTATTATGGTTTATTGATTTTAAGCTATCTGCTCATCGTTATTCTGTAATCTTGCTTTATGTCAATACAATTTTAACTTCGCTGTAGGCTTTCATTTGAGTTGTGCCCTTTGTAACCGTTGTATTGTGAATGACATTGAAATGTAAAAGTTTTCCTAAATTAGTATTATCAAAAAATGATGTGACAATATACTATTATTAGTAGGTATTTTTGTTGTTCTTTTTTAACCATGGGATATGGGTAAACATGTTGAAGTGATCTAGGTTAGGTCTAGGTTCAAACCTATTGGTTGTCATTATAACCCAAGTATATCCAACAGTTTGCAAGCAAGATATACCAAAAACTTGTGCCTTAACAAGAATAGAAATGTCCCAAAACACACTGAAGTAGACCTTTATCCTATCCAAATGAACTATAAGTTTCCACTTGAGTTTTGTCCTTTATAACAGTTGTTATCTTGCAAGCAGTTTTCACTTAAATTGTGACTTTTATAACAGTTTTATTGACAGAGACATTGACAATTAAAAACGTTTTATAACCGTTTTATTGTCAATGACGTTAGAAATCTAAAAAATTGTATGATCGATTTTTTTCAATTTTTTTCTTTATTATAAATTTTAAAACTTTTAATATAAACTTTAAAAACTTTTAATAGGAACTTTGTTGTTAATTATATTTTAGAGACTATTTATAAGGCACATAAAACTTGGTGTTTTTTTTCGAAATCTTTTTATCAAAATCAACTATTGATCGTTGAGTATTATTCAGGTAATCTATGCTTGAACTCTATTGATCGTTGAGTATTATTCAGGTAATTTATGCTTGAACTCTGAAAAGCCTATACTTTGCAGATTATCTTACTAGAGTTTGACATTTACAATAATAGGATTTTGTTGTTAATTATATATTAGGTTGTTAATTATATATTAGGGACTTTTTATATGATACATAAAACTTTGTACCTTTTCATTTAGATTAATTATGGAAGAAATTGGTTGTGGAATATTATGGGTTAAATTTAAATTAAATTTTGTAAAACTTATGTTAATTGGAAAAAAATTGGTGGTTGAAATTTATGTTAATTAGGATTGAATTGGTGGTTGAGTATTATGAGTAATATTTTGTTAATTTAAAAAAAAATAGATGTTGGATAGTTTTAATTATAATTTATAATTTGCAAAGTAGTGAGGATATAGTTGATTAAAATTTGGTTAATATAACTATGTTTATTTATTATATTAAAAGGATGGAGGACTATTCGGTAAAGGTTCACTTGAATCAATTTGGTTTGTTGTACATGTATTGAGTCTTTTTGACAACAAAGCAAAATCAACTATGGGAAGTCAAACACCTTCCCTCAAATGCACATACACAAAAATACTCTACACCCATTAGGGTAGGAGCATGGCTTGTTTGCATGGCAACATGCCATTCCAACCGTTGAGGGGTTTATAGTTTTATTTAATGATCAAGTATGTATGACTCTAAGGTTGTGTTTGGAGTGGACTTAGTTGAATTATATGAGACACTTCTAAAGAAGATATTTACTCTAGTCCATTCGGAATGTTGGGTTATATGGTTTCAATTTGATGTCAAATGATTTGGTATTTTTTGGTTTTCTCTTTGAAATATTTATGTTTTTTAAGAACTATTACAAAAGTTCACGTCCAAGTTTTACCTTGTTAGACAACCTTGTCATTTTTCTTTGATAGTTGAGCTTGGCAATGATATTTTAGTAGCTATTTTGAGTTAAACTTATGGAGTTTATGTTAGTTGCAAGATTGGAATAGTATATAAAAAAGTAATCATATTGTAAATATAAGTTAACCTATTAAAAACATTTATTATTTTTTTTTCTTCATGCCATGCCAAAGAGATGGCTAATGTAGTCTACCCCACAATGACTTAGCCACTTACACACATGCCCTCTCTTTTTCCTTATTAGCAATATTGTGGTTTTATTTTTGTTAAGATATCATAGGCTCTTTTCCTTATAGAACATCACAACATCACATTAAATATTTCAAAAATGGGTCCTTCACTAATGAGATTCCATCTATTGCAACATGTCAAAGAAATTACAATACAACGTTAGTTTTCATAACAACTTTATTTACAAAGTAGTCAAAATAGGGTATTACACTTCCTCCCCCTTAGAAATAACATCAACCTTGGTGTGATCTTATTCTTCAAACAAATCTATGTACTTCTCTTGCATGGAGATTTTCTCTTTCCCAATTTGTCTCTTCAACTCTACAATGCCTCCATTTAACCTTTACATAGGCATTGCTTCACTTCTAGAGCATTGCAACTTGCATGTTGAGGATGCACATAGGTTCTATCTAAAATTCTTCTTTAGGTTATGCTTGAATCTTAAAGTGAATGAGAATATAACTAGGATTATGCATTTTTTAATAGAGACATAAGTAATGATCTACACCCTAACACTAAGAGGTAATGCAAAATTATGTGCAACTGAGTCAATCCTCTCAAGGATCTCAAACAAGCCACCGAATATCTTGGTAAAAGCTTGGAGCAACTCTCAATATTCAAGGAGCTCTTTTTAAGCTTAATTGTCAAGAGCTCATGTTACCCTATTATGAATTCTTTCGAATTTTACATGCATCAACATAACTCTTTTGATGGTTCAAACCACTTTCGAATGCTACCTAATTTAGTAACTTATTCTTCCATGTCTCTTATCATATATAGCTTAACTAATACTATTGCTTTGATCATTCCAAATCAAAGGAGTGTTACATATTCTCCCATAAAGTGCTTCAAATAGGCTCATGCCAAGTGATGCATGGAATCCATTTTTGTATGCAAACTCAACAAGGAACACAAATTCCTCCCTCTTAAATAGTTTGTCCATTACATGCATTTTGGCACCAGAGATTCTAAAACTTGATTTATGCTTTTGTTTACTCGGATGATTGTAGATGATAAGCTATGATAAACTATATTAAAACAAGCTATGACTATAGTGTAGAGTGCATCATAACCTTGATGTAACCACAAGAATCATCCCTATATTTAGTGGGAGATATTCACTTTTAATGATATCAAATTATGAGATTGCAAAAATACTCTAAAAGATGATCCTTCTTGCTAGCCATAAATTTCATCAAATGGTAGGCCTATTCTCCACACAATATGGCCTACAAACCTATCTATCAATACAAGTTATGGTTTGAGCTCCTACATGAGGTACCCTATTCAACATTTGAAAGAGGGAAACCTATAAACTTCCTACCTACTACGTTCAAAGAGTTCTCGACATTGTAAGCAATTCGTTCTTTAGCCATTGAATATCTTTGTAAAAGCTTGGAGGAACTCTCAATCTTCAAGGAGATCTTTTTGAGATTAATTGTCAAGAACATGTTCCGGTATTGTGAATTCTTTCGAATTTTACATGCATCAACATAACTCTTTTGATGTTCTTGAGCCACTTTAAAATGTTACCTAATTTGGTAACTTATTCTTCCATGCCTCTTAGGATATTTAGATTAACTAACACTATTGTCTTGATCATTCCAACTCAAAGGAGTATTGCATATTCTTCCATAAGTGCTTCAAATAGGCTCATTCCAAGTGAGACATGGAATCCATTTTGGCATGCAAACTCAACAAGGAGCAGATTCCTCCCTCTTAAATAGTTTGTCCATTACATGCATTTTGGCACCAAAGCTTCTTAAACTTGATTTATGCTTTCGTTTACCCATCCAATTGTGGATGATAAGCTATATTGAAATTAAGTTGGGCACCCATAGCTTGATACACACTCTTTCAAATGTTGGAAGTAAACTTTATACCTCGTTCAAAACAATCTTCATGGGCATTTTACACAAATGGATTATTTCATTGACAAAGATTTCAACAATATCTAAAGATTTATACATATTTCATGTTGGAATAAAATCTACAACCTTAGTGAGTCCATCCATGACCACCATGATGGAATCATGGTTCTTAACCATCTTTAGAGTACTGGGAACAAAATCCATTGAGATAGTTTCCATTGTGGATTTTGTAATAATCTAATGGGATGTTGATGTTCTTCCTTTACCTTATGACATTAAAGAAATTTAACAACATTCTCCACTACATCCTTCCTCATTTTTAACCAATAATATTGTTTTCTCAACATTGTTACAATGTTTTAACGAGGATGTCCAACATACAGTGCATCATGTGCCTCTTTCAAATAATTTTCTTCTCTAGCATTTTTGGGCATATAAATTTTGCCCCCATATGTAAGAAGACCATTTTTGGTACATTGGAAAACTTTGTTTATCTATTTTAATCTATTCTCAATGTGAGGATGAGTTTCTCTAATATTAAGATATTGTTCCTCTTGAGTGACTTCTTCAAGTATTTTTGTTCTAAATTAGATTTGCATCATCTTTCAATGAGGAAATATGTTCGTCTATCTTCCTTTGCTTCTACTCGGCTGATGTCATTTCATTGAAGGAGCACTACCAACTTGCCTCCTTCAATTTGGACTTCACGGATGTTGATGGTGAAGGGAGAGATGAATGTAGTGAATGGATTGTGAGAGGGGTGGGTCGCCTCGTAGCTAAGTCTCTTGAGTTGGTTGGGCTCGACCTTGGAGACTAGAGTACATACCTATTAGGGTGGGACATGCATCAAACAACTTATTTTATTTTCCTTAAATACAATTAGCATCAAATTCTTCACTAAGAAATTTCATCCATCTATATGTTAATTGCATTTAAGTGTGGTTGTGTAAATAAATATTTGAGGTCGTCATGATTTGTCCTCAAAATTTGTTCTCATGAGATAACAACTTCCCATCTTACAACAAGAAGTTCGAAATCATTAAACCGTTTATGAGAATGGATGAACAAGCTTGAATCACTCAAATGTAGTTCGAGTATTCAATCCTTTGCCATGATTTTGACTCTTAATATTCTTTCCACCGTTAGACTAGATTTTTGTCTTATAATTCCACCAATACTAAAACATTGTTTGATACCAAGTTATGGAATGCAAGTCACATTAAAATTTTGAGTTTATTGACCTACTAATGACATTGGCCGTTTTGCGTGGAATGATTAAATTATGGTAGGTCACATACGGGGCCAAAGAAGGAAAGAAAAAAGAGGATAAAAGATTCAAGGCCTGCAGATGAGAAAAAGATAGATTATGCGATTAGTAGACACATCACCTATTGATATGCCTCTTATGAGATTGGGTTGATGGATGTCAATAATTATCATAAGTTGTTCGAAGGCTACAAGAGTAGAGCACATTATAAAAATTTCCTAGGGGCATCTAAAAACATATGAATTATGGATGAACCATATAGTAAGAAGGTCTTGGCTCCATAACATTGTTGGAAGGATAGAAGCGATGCCATGTTCAGATATAATTCAGTGGTTGATTAAAGGGGAAGATTTTAGTGATAGGAATATTTATTTAGACTCTAGAATACATGTTGGCTCTTATGCCACTATCTCAACATGATATATAAATTTCCATCGCCTAAATGATATCTCACTAAACAATGGTCAAATGACTTCTAGACACACAAGAACATGAGTGAAGTAATGTAGGTTGGTGGAACCTTGATGCACTATTTCCCAAACTTCCTAACCCCAAACCTCTTCAAATCCCCCCCCCCGCGTTATTACCTTCTTTCATCGCTTCCCCCCTTAGGGAGATAAAATCCATCATCACAACCTATAAGGTACTAGATGTATTATGTAGAGAAGAAACATAATTATTACAACAAATACCAACGGAAAGAGCATAGTATAGAGAACAATAACACCGGAAATGATACCTTTATTTATAGAAATCCAAGTTCACTTGCCTCTTCAAGGGGACAACCTCCAGCTGAGCAGAGCTCAATTATAAAATAGTTCTCAAGAAAAAAGTTTCCCATGCTTTCTACTCTTATTTATACTATTTCTATCTTCTAGAGAACATTCTAGAGGAAGATATTTCTAGAAGCAAAAACTTCTATTAAGTCTTCTTACATTAGACGTGTTCAGATTATCACATGGGCCTTATTTAGCAATGACAATGTTTATTACATAGAAAAATATTATTCTACCTACGTGAGGGATTAGGGATGTTAGGTCCCTAACATGCGCTCCCCCCTTGAAAAACAACCTTGTCCTCGAAGCTTGAGATGGAGAAATTGTTGCAGAATGGTAGCCGACTCCCATTTGACATCTTCTAGTGGTGTATCATTCTGATGAACTAAAAATTCCTTGAAGGTCCGTTGACAAGGACAACACTTTTGGTGGTCCAAGATTGCTTGGGGATGCAACCAAATGGAGCCTTCTTCATCCAATTCAAGGAGATTGGTTTGAGTCTGACACTTAGTTCCAATCACTTTCTTTAAGCAAGAGACATGAAAAAAATGATGGCGCTGAGAGTGATTGGGGAGAGATAATTGGTAGGCCACAGGCCCCACGTGCTTCAGAATTGTATAAGGCCCATACAACTTGGGAGTGAGTTTGAGACAATGTTTGGCTTTGAGTGAGATTTTCTTATAAGGTTGCAGACGAAGAAACACATGGTCTCCTTCAACAAATTGATGTTCTGAATGACCCTGATCTTCTTGTTTCTTCATAGGATTTTGAGCCAAGACCAAATTTCCTTTGAGGGTAAAAAGAATGGAAGATCAGACTATAATTGTGTTTTCTACGTCCTAAACCTTGTATACACTTGAAAGGTAGGATATAACAACAGGTGGATTTTGACCATAGGCTGCTTGAAAGGGAGTCATGCGAGTGGCAACATGGTAAGATGTGTTGTACCACCATTTATCTAGTGGTAACCGATGATCCCATTGAGTTTGTTTATCGGATGCAAGACACTACAAATATGTTTCCAAACACTTTTTGACGGCTTCGATTTTTCCATTAGTTTAGGGATGATAGGTTATGTTGAGATGCAATTGAGTTCCGTGCAGCTTGAACAATTCTTGCCAAAAATGGTTGGTGAAATTTGGATCACGGTTGAAGACAATAGAGTGAGACATGCCATGGAGTTTGAAGATATTATCCATGAAAATTTGAGCCATTGTGGATGCAGTGAATGGGTGTTGGAGAGCACAGAAATGAACATATTTGGAAAGGTGATATATGACAACCATGATGATTGACTTATTTCTCGATCTGGGTAAGACGACAATGAATTCCATAGAAATATTTGTCCATATAGCAAGTGGAATAGGGAGTGGTTGCACTGTTCTTGGAGTTTTGACTATTTCTCCCTTATTGCATTGAAAAGTGTCACATTTGGCCACAAAGGTGCGGATGTCCTGTTTCATGCCTCACTTGAAAAAAAAAACAGTTTGACCCATTTATAGGTTTTGTGAAAGCCTGAATGCCCAATTGTTGATGAAGCATGAAGTTCAAAGAGAACAGTGTATTTAAGGTGAGACTGCTTGTTTAACTGTAGGGAACCTTTATAGCAAATCTCCTCATTGTGCCAAGAGTATCCCGAAGAGGCTTGAGGATCTTGTTGTAATTGTTGGATAAGGCAAGAAAGTTTGGGGTCTTGGAACCACTCCTAGCAAACAACGTGTAACCAATCTACTACAATGAAAGAGAGGGAAAAGAAGGACCCTTCTTCTTTGTATTTCCTTGAAAGAGCATCAACAACCACATTTTATTTACCCTTCTTGTAAATGTTTTCATAATCATAACCTAACATCTTGGTCACCCATTTCTATTGCTCGAGGGATGAAATTATTTGTTCCAAAAAATACTTGTGGCTGCGATGATCATTTTTAATTTGGAAGCGTTGCCCTAACAAATAAGGACACAATAGACCCACTACATGCAAAATAACCAACATTTCTTTTTCATAGGTGTATTTGCCCAAATGTCACTCCGAGAGTTGTTTACTAGTGAAAGCCAAAGGTCTACCATCTTGCATGAGGACTACCCCAATTCCTTTCCTTGAAGCATCATATTCCAGGACAAAATTCTTGGTGAACTCCGACAATGCTAGAACAAGAGTCATGCACATAGCCTCTTTCAAGGCTTGAAAGGATAAATCAGCTGTAGGAGTCCAACTGAAAGCATTATTTTTAAGGAGAGTAGTGAGGGGAGATGCAATTTTTCTCTAATTCTGAACAAAATTGCAATAATAGTCTGTTAAACCCAAGAAATTGTGTAAAATTTTAAGAGCTTTAGGGCAAGGCCTATCCTTTATAGCTTCAATTTTCTTAGGATCCACATGTACATCATTTTTTCCAACAATATGGCACAGGGACTCTACTTCAGAGGCTCCAAAAGCACATTTGGACTATTTGAGAAAGAGTTTGTGCTTTTAGCCTAATACTTTATATATCTCGTTTTTAATATAAATTACTTATGATGTTCCTTTAATGAATCATCTCTTATTTGACCAATGTGTGTTCTATTTATCTAAAAGATATTTACAAGAAATATTTATTTGAAAGATATGTTAGCAAGAGATTTTGTTTATAATTTATTGGTTTCAATGTACTTAAGCCAATGAATAATTTCATATTTCCACTCATACATATTTTATACTATGCTCAGTTTTTGTAAGGAATTTTAAATTTTGTTGAGAAAGAAGAATTTGTAATAAGAATAAGCAGTTGTTCTTTAAAGAAAATGAGAAAATAATTGTTATCCTTTATGCACATTAGGTAGGCTTCTGTCTGAAAATGCCAATATAAGGTTACAGACAGGTGTGAAATCACAAATGACACCTTTTTCAAGTTGAACCACTCAATTTGGCTCAAAATTGACACTAGGGCCTGCATTTCACACTAAGGAAGTTTTGCATTCACATTTACATGATATCCCAAATCTAATTGCATGAAAGCAACCTGTCATGTTCCTAAATCGCACTTTAAATGACATATGTAAATTTACAATGTATCTATCTCCATATTACAACTTTTAAAACAATTTTTGAGCTACAAGGAAGCTTGGGCATGCATTTTAATGTTGTCACTTAATACATGTTCGACCTTGCAAATTACAGAGTCTTATTGCACAACAAAGTATTTTATGATTGAAAATGAAAAACTGACTTTGGTTTCCCTCATAACTGACCATCATATGGTTCATCATAATGTTGTGAATATTTGTGCATAGAAATCATCATTTTTAGAGTGTAAATGCATTACTAATTGTACAAACATGTTAAAAATATTTGAATGATCAATTATTGAGGGTTGTTGAGGAATCAAGATGTTCTGGGAGAATTCTTGCAACTGTCAATGCTATATGCATTGTGTTGACGCTTAAAAGCGCAATGATGAATACTATGCTCACAAATGATTGCCAAGCTTTATTATTTAACTATATTAATAATAAACTAGTAGGTGGGACCCCCTTGTTATACTCATTGGAATATGGTGGATAAACAATGCTTATATTTTTTCTGTCTATGTGATGGTAGAAACACGGTTCTCTACAATTTATTTTGCTTCTGGTCGTGGTTTAAAATGTTATGGTAATATGTGTTGGTTGAATGATTAAAACATGGCACTAAGTGGCTTTGATGATCTCTCATAAAATATGTTTCCTTGTGGATGAAATAATTATGAATCAATTGTGGTTTTGATATTGTATTATTCATGGCAAAAATTTGGGTATTCTGAACCCTTGACACTGTATCTTTTCTATTCTTGTACTGAAAATCTGTTTGGAGTAAATATTGTACAAGGTTAAAATCTAATCTTGTACAATATTTACGGAAAACAAATTTCCAGTAAAAGAACAGAAAAGATATAATGATAAATACAAACATTACATAGAGATTTTTCCCCTGGGAACCAAAACCGGGAAAACTAGCATATTCTATATTCAATCATAGTGATACATTGTTTACAATACAATATACATATAGGATCCAACGACATCCAAAACCCTAACCCAGTGACCTAGATTAGTCAACAACCCTAATTCCTTAATCAGAAATAGAAAACCATCAACAAAGAAACCATGTGCCGAAAAACCACCTAAATATGTGATACGTTTTCCGAGGAAAAAAAATATAACACATACCCAACATATACTATGGTCATGCACATTGTATGAGTTTCATGTTGGATTGTGTTTCTAGCAAGTCATCATTTGAAGAAGTTTAATATTACCAAGGGGTGTGCACTTTGTAAAAGTGGTATGGAAAATGCTTTTGGTTGATTAATGGTGTAGTGCTATGGTGAATGACCTTGGCTCGTACTAAGAATTCAATGAAGTTGGAAGGGAGAAACGACGTGCATTTATTGCACGTCACTCAAACTCCCCTCGAGCCCATCACCCTAGTCATTCTTGCATTGTTTTAGCTCTGGTAGTTGTTGCTGCTCCACCTTGTTTGGTCGTGAAGGAGGTATACAATCTTGTTTTTTCACTTGCGCAGGATTTTCCAGGTATGAGTTTTCTTACTTTTCCATCCATGATAGTTACTTTTCCCTTTGAATCAACTTTTGGTTCTGGTTGCTCATGGTATGTGTGATTATCAAGCTGTTATGATAGTTTTGAACTGTGTATTGGTGTTTGCGTCCTTGGTTTCTCATGGTGGTTGTTCTGTACTGTTGGCATTTTAAAAAGAAAATGGTCGTGGTTTTCTTGCTGTGTGTAATCCTTCGCATGGAATGGTTGAATAAAAATTGTAGTGAACCCTGCTTTTCCATGGCTTTGCATTCGGGTTGGCTTCTCTGTTGAAATTGATTATCATAGTCTACCAAAGCTCTGGGTTTTGTGAATACCCTACCTATGGATTGACATTACTGGTCTCTATGATTAAGTTTGCCCATACCATGTTCGACTCTGTGGTTTTTTATGATGGAAGATTGGGGGTATTTCGTGCCTTGTCTTGGAAAAACCCTGAGTTGTTAGCTACCTTGCTATGCCCTCACCGACACAGTTCCCTGGCAAACATTGCACAGTATGAAGATAACGCCACCTAGAAGTTGATGAAAGCATTATTCATGCTTTTTAGTCGGGAACGGGTTTATACTTGGTCGCTCATTTTGTAGTGTTGTTAAAGGGGTTGGATTCACTTGTGTTGTCTGTTGGAAGTTGCAGTCTTTTGTTTTAAAACCCTTACAACTGTGAGCAATATTGTATGTTATTGTTCTGTGGTAAATTTTGATAGGGCACCTACAGAATGAGTTGTCTGTGCCATTCAAATACTAAACTCTTTGGTCGAACTGCCTGTTCTTACCTTCCACTTGCTGTCTTAAACCCTAAATATTACTTTGAAATYRTATTTACTCCAGTTGGTTGATGGGAGCACARTGCTTGCCTGGGTAACTGGGCATGATTTTCTTTGGTCTCTTGTTTGTTAATTCTGGAAGAAATCCATACCCACCCATTCATTTGAAGCTYGTGTTCAAGATATTGATTGTTTTTGGGTTCAATCATTATGTGGATTGTATAAAAGTGASACTTRTGTGCAAAGGGTTTGAGGCCCGAATAAGAGTTATAACGTCTAGATTGATTGCGTTGAACAATGATTAAATAATTRATGGATATGAGTTGATTTTCAACACTGTATGCGTGTTCCTGTTGGTTCWGTTATCACTCCAGGAAACTCTCCTAGGCTRTAAGTCAGAGATGCCTGGTAACTCAATCTTTTTAGGAACTATTTTCTCAATAATGGGTTGGGGTTTTGGATCAAGATGAATATCTGAAACTMTGAGTTATATTCTCAAGAYAGTCTTAACTATAATCAWGYWACACAAGGCCTTCAAGAKMTATTGTCAGATAGGTTTGAATAACAGGKGGATGAGAAAACTAATCAATCAACCAGAACATATATAAAACCATATATATGATGGGTCAACAAACTAGCCGAGGATGCTTGTGATTCTTGCTTAATAACTAAAAGTAAGATGACAGTTACCAGGGTCATTAAACAGAGACAAAAGAACTAATTCCACTCATAAGCATAGACATAGATAAAAGAAGGTCTGACAGTAACAAAAGAAAGAAGCTTGCTGGATGATATATTAAAGAAAGTGTCTTGTTACAAAACAGTAGCATGTAGAACTCAAAATCAAACCCCTTGTTCTCCAAATTTCTTTGGATTTATAACCTTACAAGATGAAATCTAGATCCTTGAAAGATGGATCAGATTTGCTAAAAATAGTCAAACCAAACAAGTGTAGGATGAGATCCTATAAAAATGGATCTGGAATTCTAAAAATGGAAAATCAAATCAAAATAGGAAAAGATCATATMTAAAGAGTCAAACTCTATCTTGATAGCCTCCATATCCTCCAAACTCTTTGACAGATGTAGAAAGCCTTCCAAGGCTGATGAATCACCATAAGAAATTCGAATTTGCTTCCTTTGTCAAAAAGACAGTTTTTCTGCTCATTAACTAGTTCACCATTTTCACTTTTCCACCTTCCTAACCATCAAATACATCAAGATAAAACCTACAACCTGATGTATTTAATTATTATGCATCTTTAGAAACCAACCTCGAAAGATTTGGTTGAGAAAAAATGAAATCTGGGCAAAAATATTAGCTTGCTGCCCTGTAACAGGTTTGGTGGTTAAGGGCATAAAAATTTGGGCCTGTTAACCACCGAAAAGCTCAGCTTCTGAAAATGTTTAAGATTGAAAAAAATGATTACCCTGTCGATTTGCTGAAAGTTTAGGGACTTTTTGGTGATGCTGCTCCTCCTTGTACAAAGCTGGAAACTTCAGTTTGCTGTGTAAGAGGTCATGTTTCCTTTATGTCTGTTAGATTGGTTGTCCCATTGCTAGCTTGAACATTTTCTATCATGCTTTAATCTACCATGTGGACATGAGTTTGACACTGGAGATAATAGAGACTCATTGGGTTTATGGAACTAAAAATCTCCATTGAATGATGACATTCGACCAAGGGATGCCAAACTGTATGAAGGTGAAAGCACAAACAATTGCAAGAATGAGTTGCCATGGCTTTGAGGATCTGTTGCAGCTTGCTGCACTTGTGTTGTCACCTGAAGTAGCTGAGTATTGATTGACAACTGCTTTTGATGATGAGAATGACCCTGCAATGAAATATTAATCTGCTTCTGTGTGATCATGTGTGAAAGAACAGAAGGCTCCGAATCTACCACCCCTGGCAATGCGATCTCAGAAGCAAACAAATTATCAAGATTCGATGGGTTAATGCTGTTAGGACCATAAGTTCTATATTTTCCAGAGGTGCTCCCTTTCCCAAAATACAAACATGTGAATTAAATCTGACTAGAGAAACTAAGTCTAAAAGACAAACAAAGAACCACAAGTAGATAGAACTTGACTGTGATATTCTTCAAACTTCAAAGTGCAGCCACCCTGTACTATTTCCAATTGCTTCCTTTGAAAGAGAATCTGTCATGGAGTTGAATTGATGATGAAGATGGAAGATTTTTAACCATGAAAAATTCCTCTTGAGTGCCATAATTTTCTGCTTCCTAGTGAGAAGAAAGAGAACATTTAAAAGAGACCTGCCTTCAAACCAATCAATCACAACCTTCAAATCCCCTCCATCATAGGTTCTGGTAAATGTAAATGAGCAACAAAGGTAAATAAACTCCACAGTCCCAGTAATTATACCCTGATATTACTGCCAGCTCCAACAACAATCTGTCACCAATGCCTCGTATGCCAGCTTGACTAAAACAGAGCCAAAAGATTTATTCCATGTCCAAACAGGCTTATCTCCTTCATCCTTCAGTGAGAAACCACTGCTTCTGAGAAGCATTACACAAGAGCACCTTTCTTGGGCTAAAACACCAGTCAAACTTAAATCAGATGCATCCAACCAGTCATGTGAACCTGAGACATTCAAATGAGATGAATGCGCAATATGGGATAAAGAATAAAGAATAGATCTGCAAAGAGGACAAGTGCTGTAACAGATCCAAGGAGATCTTGTATGAAGAACTGCATCCCACAATCAGATCCTGACCAACAAGGACTCGTTTACCATCACTAACATTCCAAGCCATCCATTTCTTCAACAATGGAAGCGAGTCTAACAAATTTCTAGATGATGAATTTGCTATTGAACTGGAGTCTCAACCATTCTTTAGCCATTTAAGATGAGATCTAGAGCTTTGAAAGCGTGCCTCATAGATTTCTGTGCATGCATTTATCGATCCTCTGCATTTACAAAATTTTGCCAACTGACACCTGATCTTTCGGGGCAATTTTGACTATCTTCCCGAGCTCCAAATCCATATCTGATTGCACCATTGGAAAGCTTATGATCTGTAGTTAAAAATCGACTATTTGAACGTGCAAAACATACATTCCACGGCTGAGAAAATTGATTTTTCCCAAAGGCATTTTTTTCTGGAAATTCTGACTTTCGGTGGTTAACTAGCCCGAATTTTAGGCTGTTAACCATCGAAAAGCTCTGCTTTTGGTGGTTAACGAACCATTTTTTTAGCCTACCTTAACCACCGAAACCTGAAATTTGAAATTTTGAATGCCAAGACCAAATCAAATGATTTTTCCAAGTTTGTATTTGAAAAGCAGACCATCTAATGAACCCAAAAAAATTTTGAAATGAAAATTTGGACCTGTTCTTATCTCCTAAAAATTAGCAAAATGACGGTGTTATTTTGGGAGATAGCACATGGCTGCTACTCGGGGATTGAATCCTCCCTGTGAGGTTTCAAGAACTCCAGATCTGATGCCTTTCCTGGAGAAAGCTCAAACAGAACTTAAACTCTAGTGTTCCAATGGGCATGGAGTCAATTAGCCTGTGAAACCAATCTCGGAAAACTCTCAAGCTCTGTGCAACTGGTCTTTGAATACCTTCAAAACCTTCCTTTATTCAACCAATGTTAACTACTATTTCTGCTGCAATCTGGAAATGCTCGGGCAACGAGCTTATTTCCTACTCCTACACTAACCAGCTCTGCCATTTGTTAAGTGAATGCTGATTTCCATAGAAGCCATCCAAGCAATTAAACACTGAAGAAATCTTGTCTTTATTACTGATCAGCAAATGATGTTGAACATGGAACCACAGTGACAAGGAGCTATTCAGGAAATCATATTTACCCAGAAACTCTGGCAAGCTAAGGAAATCTGAAATTTTCAGGTTCTTTGAAAAGTATAGGTCCATGAAAACTGCTACTGGGTCCTTGAAAAGAAAATAAGAAATATGCTGCTCCTCAGGAAATGGCTGCATGTCCGTGGTAACCTCTTGCTCAGCCATGATTGTTTCTCTACAAGAGGACTGATCATCTTCTTGTCCTCTTGAGATCAGTGTTTGATCATCAATAATTGTAACTTCTTTCTCAGACAAATGCACACAAGATGATGAAAGAATAGGTTTTACATCATATGAATTTTGA
>ML826781.1:111367-143978 GCA_009831015.1 Picea engelmannii
CAGATCCTGTTGCTTTGGACTTGCATGAGGTCAAGGAAGCCAAAGCTCAGAAGATTATTCTGGATGGGGTGAAGGATCACCTTATCCCACACTTGGCTGAGAAAAAAACTGCTAAGGAGATGTGGGATGCACTTAAGAACTTATTCGAGGCAAAGAACGAGAACTGGAAGATGGCCTTGAGGGATAAGTTGCATGATACCAATATGGGTAAGGAGGAGAGTGTCTCTTCTTATCTTACCCGAGTGGCTCAAGTTAAAGATGAGATGACCATTGTTGGAGGGGTCATTTCGGATTCTGAGTTGGTGAGGATAGCCTTAAATGGATTCACCAAAGATTGGGAAGTCTTCGTGAAGTGCGTGGTGGGTCATGAACATCTACCAGATTGGAGCAGACTGTGGGATGATTTCACTCAGGAGGAGATTCGGGAAAGATCTCAAAGCAGTGATCAGAAGATAGACAGAGCTGATGAGAATGTTTCTCTTGTGACAAAGAGCAAGAAGAAAGGAAGTTCTGGAAGGGACTTGAGTAAAGTCATATGTTATTGTTGTAACCAGTTGGGGCACCTTGCCTCTCATTGTCCTGAGAGGAAGAAGAAGAATAAAAAGAAGAAGGAGTTAGAGGAGCCTGAGACAGTTGCTACAGTAGCCATAGAGGACTTTTCTTCAAAGTTCGATAGGGAATTTTCTTTGGTTACCCTAGTTTCCAGTGTCGGCATCGAAGGATTCAGAGGTGATGTCAGATGGATTGTGGACAGTGGAGCCTCTAACCATATGACAGGAATCTGGTGAGTATTCTCAGACTTCACAGAGATTGGTTATGGCCGACATGTGGTAAATGAAGGTGGTGTGGCGAGAGATGTACGTGGAGTTGGGAATGTCAGCTTCCAACTCGAGTTTGGGGGACTCTTGGAGCTTGATGGAGTTCGCTTTGTTCCAGGGTTGAGTGTTAACTTGCTCCCAGTCTCAGCCTTGGAGGATGTAGGATATTGCGTATTGTTCAAGAGGGAAAATGTCTTTATCTATAGAGAGGGAGTGAACCTGGTAGAGCTGCAACTGATCGGTAATTGGGTGAATAGGTTGTATATGTTGAGAGGACAACCTTTGATGTATGATTCAACGTCGGATGAGGAGCATGAGGAGGCTTCTGATACTGCGGTGGCGCCAAGGTATCCATCTTTCATTCCGAGAGAAGAGAGAAAGTCTCTTTTGAGCACTGGCAGAAGGCTTAGCCAGGTTGATCGAACCGATGCTCAAGATGAAGTGAGCTTAGGGTTCAGAGAGGTTGCCAGGAGAAGATATTCTAGTTCGAGTTCTGTGCAGGTGTTGTGGGTGGCTCTAAGTTCAGAGGGAGATCCTACAGAGCACAGTGTGATGGGACCAGATGATGGAGATGGCAGCGAGTACATCCCTCGCTAAGAGGGAGTGTTAGATTTTTAGCTCGAGAGGTACTCTGCATGTTTTGTCTTGTATACAGTTTGTAACTTAACTTTGTAATAGTTTTTATAAAGTTGTTTAAGTGGTTCTTTTATTAAAGTGACTTTTTAATAAAGTGTACCTTCAAATTTTAAAGTGACTTTTTAATAAAGTGTACCTTCTAATTTTAAAGTGACTTTTTAATAAAGTGTACCTTCTAATTTTAAAGTGACTTTATTTTCATAAAGCACTTATGTAATAAAGTGAAATTCATTTTAATTTTAAATGAGACATTTTGGAGGGAATGGATCACGACCCTTGATTTTGAAAAAGGCAAGATCTAATCCTGGCCCTTGGATCTAGGGTTGGGGAAGGTGAAACGACACTTTTGGGTGGAAAATGACATTTTTAGATTATAAAAGAATGCATTGGGTAGTGTGCAAGACATGTCGAATGTTTGAGAAGACATCTGGAGGAGAGTTAGAGAGATTTTTAGAGTAAGCTTGAGAGAGGAAAGAGGGCATGATTCCCGATATTTTTTTTTTGCGAATTTTTGGCTGAAATTTTTTTCTGCTGTGGGAGGCCGTACTGTACGGATCCGTATAGTCCGTATGGATTTGGCACAAAAATAGAGGTTATTTAGGCATGGTTTTCGAGGTAGGTTTTAGATTTTCGGTGGATTTTTTGGTGTCGTACGAAATTGTTCGTACAGGTGACTATGGGCATGGAAAACAAGGTATGAAAGACACTGGACAATGGTACGGTTTTGGGATGAAAAACAAGACAGATTTCTATGGGATAGATTTGGTGCTATGAGGTATTTTCCTTGGCTGAAAATATTGTTTTGCTGCTGATATGTACTTTCCTGAAGCTGAATAATAGATCTCTCTCTCTCTCACATTGGGTTTCCCCACATTGGGGTTTTCCCTGGCATTTGCCTAAAGTTATGCGTGTTATGGGTTGCTGTCCACTGTGTATTTCCGCTGCATATTTTTCTTAGCAATTTGGATTTCTACTTATGGTAATTTCTGAGTGTGGGTTTTATGCATTTCTGAAATTTATGAAGACAATTGTCTCTAGGTTGCTAAGTGTTTGATAGAATATTAGCTTGCTGATTTTTGTCATTAAAAAAATCTACATGGTATCAGAGCTTAGGGTCTGAGTGACAGTGGGAAGTGTGACTTTTGGGCAAAAGGGTGTGATTGTTTTCCTTGAGTTGTGATAGGGAATATGGCTACAAGCATTAGATATGAGGATCGGTTGGATTTCATTTCCAACTACTTGCAGTGGAAGGTTCATTTGTCAGTCGTTCTCAAGGAGAACAAGATCTATAGCTATGTCAACTCTGTTGTAGCAACTCCCGCAATAGATCTTGTTGCTTTGGACTTGCATGAGGTGAAGGAAGCCAAAGCTCAGAGGATTATTCTGGATGGGGTGAAGGATCACCTTATCCCACACTTGGCTGAGAAAAAGACTGTCAAGGAGATGTGGGATGCACTTAAGAACTTGTTTGAGGCGAAGAACGAGAATTGGAAGATGGCCTTGAGGGATAAGTTGCATGATACCAAGATGGTTAAGGAGGAGAGTGTCTCTTCTTATCTTACCCGAGTGGCTCAATTTAAAGATGAGTTGGCAATTGTTGGAGAGATCATTTCGAATTCTGAGTTGGTGAGGATAGCCTTAAATGGCTTCATCAAAGATTGGGAAGTCTTCGTGAAGTGTGTGGTGGGTCATGAGCATCTACCAGATTGGAGAAGACCGTGGGATGATTTCACTCAGGAGGAGATTCAGGAAAGATCTCAGAGCAGTGATTAGAAGAAATATAGAGCTGATGAGAATGTTGCTCTTGTGACAAAGAATAAGAAGAAAGGAAGTTCCGAAAGGGACTTGAGTAAAGTCAGATGTTATTGTTGTAACCAGTTGGGGCACCTTGCCTCTCATTGTCCCGAGAGGAGGAAGAAGAAGAAGGAGTCAGAGGGGCTTGAGACAGCTGCTACAACAACCATAGAGGACTTTGCTTCAAAGTTCGATAGAGAATTTTCTTTGGTTACCCTAGTTTTCAGTGTCGACAACAGAGGATTTAGAGGTGATGTCAGATGGATTGTGGACAGTGGAGCCTCTAACCACATGACGAAATATGGTGAGTATTCCCAGACTTCATAGAGATTGGTTCTGGCCGATAGGTGGTAAATGAAGGTGGTATGGCGAGAGATGTACGTGGAGTTGGGAATGTCAGATTCCAACTCGAGTTTGGGGCACTTTTGGAGCTTGATGGAGTTCTCTTTGTTCTAGGGTTGAGTGTTAACTTGTTCTCAGTCTCAGCCTTGGAGGATGTAGGATATTGCGTATTGATCAAGAGGGAACATGTCTTTATCTACAGAGAGGGAGTGGACTCAGTAGAGCTACAGCTGATCGGTAACTGGGTGAATAGGTTGTATATGTTGAGAGGACAACCTTTGATGTATGATTCAATGTCAGATGAGGAGCGTGAGGAGGCTTCTGAGACTGCAGTGGCTCCAAGGTATCAGTCTTTCATTCTTAGAGAAGAGAGCGAGTCTCTTTTGACCACTGGTAGAAGGCTTAGCCAGGTTGATCGAACCGATGCTCAAGATGAAGTGAGCTTAGGGTTCAGAGAGGTTGCCAGGAGAAGATCTTCTAGTTCGAGTTCTATGCAGGTGTTGTGGGTGGCTCTAAGTTCAGAGGCAACTCCTACAAAGCACAGTGTGATGGGACCAAATGATGGAGATGACAACGAGTACATCCCTTTCTAAGAGGGAGTGTTATCTTTTTAGCTTGGGAGGTACTCCGCATGTTTTGTCTTGTATGCGGATGTTACCTTAATATTTACACTACCAAGCACTTAACTTTGTAATAGTTTTTATAAAGTTGTTTAAGTGGTTCTTTTGTTAAAGTGACTTTTTAATAAAGTGTACCTTCTAATTTTAAAGTGACTTTATTTTCATAAAGCACTTATGTCACAAAGTGAAATTCACTTTAATTTTAAATGAGACATTTTGGAGGGAATGGATCATGACCCTTGATCTTGAAAAAGGCAAGATCTAATCTTGGCCTTTGGATCTAGGATTGGGAAAGGTGAAAAGACACTTTTGGGTGGAAAATGTCATTTTCAGATTATAAAAGAATGCATTGGGTAGTGTGCAAGACATGTTGAATGTTTGAGAAGGCATCGTGAGGAGACGCAGAGAGATTTTCAGAGTAAGTTTGAGAGAGGAAAGAGGGCTTCCCGAGAAAAAAATTCTGTGACTTTTTGGCCAAAATATTTTTCTGTTGTGGGAGGCTGTACTGTACGGATCCATACATTCCGTACAACTGTACAGATTTGGCACAAAAATCAAGGTGATTTTTGCATAGTTTTCGACGCAGTTTTCATATTTTCGATTGTTGTTTTTGGGTCATACGGAACAGTCCGTATAGGTGACCATGGGCATGGAAAACGAGGTATGAAAGAGGTTGGACAACGGTACGGTTTTGGCATGGAAAACGAGACAAATTTTTGTGGGACAGATTTGGTGCTGTGAGGTATTTTCCTTGGCTGGAAATGTTGTTTTGCTGCTAATATGTACTTTCTCGAAGCTCCAGAATAGATATCTCTCTCTCATTGGGTTTCCCCTGGAATTTGCCTAAATTTCTGCGTCTTATGGGTTGTTGTCCACTGTGTATTTCCGCTACATATTTTTCTTAGCAATGTGTATTTCTGCTTATGGTATTTTTTGAATGTGGGTTTTATGCATTTCTAAAATTTATGAAGACAATTATCTCTAGGTTGCTAAGTGTTTGACAAAATATTAGCTTGCTGATTTTTGTCATTAAAAATCTATATTATTATTGCATTGTTTTGGCTCTGGTAGTTGTTGTTGCTCCACCTTGCTCGGTCATGAAGGAGGTATACAGTCTTGTTTTTTCACTCACACAAGATTTTCTAGGTATGGGTTTTATTACATTTCCATCTATGATAGTTACTTTGCCCTTTGAATCAACTTTTGACACTGGTTGCTTGTGGTCCGTGTGATTCTCAAGATGTTATGATAGTTTTGAACTGTGTATTGGTGTTTGTGTCTTTGGTTTCTCATGGTGGTTGTTCTAGACTGTTGTCATTTTAAAAATAAAATGGTCGCAATTTTCTTGCTCTGTGTAATCCTTCGCATGGAATGGTTGAATACAAATTGCAGTGAATACTGCTTTACCGTGGCTTTGTATTCGGGTTGGCCTCTCTGTTGAAATTGATTATCATATTTCGTCAAATCTATGTGTAAATGTGTTGAACCTGCACAAATATATCCAACTAAACAATAATACACACATTTGCAGAGAGAATTGGATAAAGAAGAAGAAGGAGAGAAAGAATGAAAGAATTCTCATTAACCGTTGTGAATAATGAATAATTTACACATGATATACTTTGTATAACTCAATGAGTGCACACTGGAGGAGAACCAATGTGCCATAGTGGTGGTCTAGAGTGATATGGACACACACCAACAGTTAGGGGAGTGATATTCCACCTATTCTAGTCTCGCATGCAGTTACAGGAGTGAATTGCCACCTAGTTGAGTTAACTAGTCAACTAGTCTTCAATTAACTGACTGAATAGACAATAGTGAGGAGTTAAATCAAGGAATCAAGGGTAATGCACCAGTCTGGTGATGATACCAAGGAAAGGTCAAATTAGCATGGTGATGATCCCAATGTTGCATGGTTACAAAACCAATGCAACATCTAAACTCAACTCAACTAGTCAAACTGAAGTGTCAACTGAAAGAGAATATTCTCTAGGTGGAATATTCTCCCCTAAAATATAGGAGACTAGATAATGACTAATTATGACTAATAAACAAGGGAAAACCTTAGGAAAAATAAATCCTAGGTGTAACACACCCACCACGGGGCTAGAAATTTTTTGGCTTTCTTTCCTTATTCTTGAGGGACAACACTCCCCGAGATTCTAAGGAGCCTAGCGTAGACCCTCCTTTCCCTTTAAAGTCCCTCATATGACTGTGGCTATGCCCACAGTCCTTAACGAGAAGGCACTTCTGCTATCGTGATACGAGGAGTTGTGAGGCAAGCGATCTCTTGCTCTCTTGACTTTCGAAGGGCCGAAACCCGAAATGGATCTAACTGCTTATCGAGATTAACAACAACCCGGAATAAGTTTGGTAATTTACCCTTCGTATTTTCCACCATTGGGATTTCGGGATGTGAAATGATAGGAGGTCTCGCACCTGGGTTTCCCGGAAGCCAAAACTCCAAAACCTGCATACATGTATATATATATCGCTCAGCCTATTTCGGGAATTTGCAAGCCAGGTTTTCAGGATGTGTGACGACAGGAGGTCTCACACCTGGGTTTCTCGGGAGTTGAAACTCTGAAACACCGAACTCTAAACATGATCCACTATTTCATGGTTTCCTCCATTGGGATTTCAGGGTGTGCGACGACAGGAGGTCTCACACCTAGGTTTCCCGGGAGCCGAAACTCCGAAACACCAAACTCTAAACATGCTCCACTATTTCAGGGTTTCCTCCATCGGGACTTCGGGACTTGTGAGTGCAAGCGAATTCACCCTTGGGTATTCCGGATGTTGAAATACCGAAATATCAGGATTTAGCTACACACTATCATTTCAGGATTTCGCATGTCGGGACTTCAGGACTTGTGAGTACAAGGGAATTCGCCCTTGGGTATTCTGGATGCTGAAATACCGAAATATCAGGATTTAGCTACATGCTATCATTTTGGGATTTCGCATGTCGGGACTTAGGGACTTGTGAGTACAAGGGAATTCTCCCTTGGGTATTCCGGATGCCGAAATACTGAAATATTGGGATTTAGATAGATGCTATCATTTCAGGATTTCGCATGTCGGGACTTCGAGACTTGTGAGTACAAGGGAATTCACCCTTGGGTATTTCGGATGTCGAAATACCGAAATATTGGGATTTAGCTACACACTATCATTTCGGGATTTCACATGTCGGGACTTCGGGACTTGTGAGTACAAGGGAATTCTCCCTTGGGTATTCCGGATGCCGAAATACCGAAATATCGGGATTTAGCTACACACTATCATTTCGGGATTTCACATGTCGGGAATTCGAGACTTGTGAGTACAAGAAAAGTTGCCCTTGGGTATTTCGGATGCCGAAATACCGAAATATCGGGATTTAGCTACATGCTATCATTTTGGGATTTCGCATGTCAGGACTTCGGGACTTGTGAGTACAAGAGAATTCTCCCTTGGGTATTCCAGATGCCGAAATACCGAAATATCATGATTTAGCTACACGCTATCATTTCAGGATTTCACATGTCGAGACTTCGGGGCTTGTGAGTACAAGGGAATTCACACTTAGGTACCCTGGGTGCCAAAATACCAAAATGCCAAAGTCTAAGAGGACCATTCTCTCTCGTGCAGGGTTTTTAAGACTTATGCCATAAAATCCTCTAGCAGATCCTTGGATAAACTTTTAAAAGGGTGTCTCCGTGGGGAGATCTATCCAGGGCATTACTTGAGACAAATAAGGGAATAAATTTCTCGAGAACAGACTTGAAAACTGAATCCGTTCAATATATATANAGACATAGGTGGTCTTTCCAATATAAGCATACATCCACCATTTCTGATCAAAACACCATATAGACAATCTTATACTGAAACCATTCATAATTGCACAAACCATGAACATACATGTCAAAATATTAATTTCAAGATATGAGATATAACACTTATCGGAAAAACAACATGTTTGATGCAACTGCTGAGAGGGGTACTCGTTTCCACCCAACCGTAGGCTCAGTGATTTCGATTGGATTTACCACTAGCCACCCCCGAGCTTAGACCACGATGTTGTGAGACTAAGTCTCTGTTCATCAGAAGTCAAGACTAAAGGTCACTCTCCTTCTTCTCTGCTTATCAATCACTCTGTATATTTTTCCAGAGTCCTTCGGATTTCTCTCCTCTTGCGATCTTTGTCGTGACTACCCCCTTCCACACCTCTTTCTTGCCTTTTCTTTTTCGACGAGGTTGTGTGTGGCATGAAATTCCCCACTATGGTTAGGTCTAAGGATTCCACGGATGGGAAATTCACCCCCGTCCCTCATTAACTCATGAGGAGCCTCTTCACCTACCAACCTAGCGAGTAATTCATTTCGGGGCCAGTGAGCCACTCTTGATCTTCGGGCCAGTGAAGACCAAATACAGTATTGGTTTCGATGGAAGTTAACGCCACCATTCAAGGTGCCTTCCATCACCTTTCATCAACCATCGTGGTCTCTTTTCAGCACATCCCCCTCCCAACAGTCCTGCAAAATATATTCATAACATTATTTACATTCATCGACCTTTTATACTAAGGTCCATTCAAAATCACACATTCACATCTTTGAGTCTTCCATAGTTATTTTTACAGATTGGGGGAAACAGGGTGTTATAATTCCCTCTCCCTTAAAGGAACATCGTCCTCGATGTTCTATCTATCAATATGACATGTATGTACAGAGGTGAACAAAATCGGATATGCATGTTTCATGGCATCCTCCATTTCCCATGTAGCCTCATCTGGGCCAAAATGTCTCCACTGCACCTTGACCTATGCAATGGTTCAGTTCTGGAGCGGGGTTTCCTTTCTGTCCAGTATGCATTGAGGTTCTGCTAGGAATTCTCCCTCCGGTTCCACCTGGATCACAAACCAATCAATTATATGATTAGAATCATGTACACATTTCTTCAATAATGAAACATGGAAAACATTATGTGCTTTTACTGTGGGAGGAAGTGCTAGCCTATAGGCTACAGGTCCCACTCTATATAGAACCTCAAAGGGTCCACAATATTGAGGTGCCAACTTGGCACAAGCTCCCATTTTCAGGGAACTCTTCCTGGGCCTAAATCTGAGATATACATGGTCTCCCATCTTGAACTCTCTTGGAGTTCTCTTTTGGTCGACGTAACTTTTTTGTTGGTTCTGAGCAACCTTCAGGTTTTGTTTTATCTGAGTCACTTGTTGTTCCATTTCTTTCAACATGTCGGGTCCAAAAGAAATTCTATTTATGGGATTACTCCAATTGACAAGAGTGTTGCACGACCTACCATAGAGGACTTCGAAGGGACTCATCTTTAAGGATTCTTGGTAGCCATTGTTGTAGGCGAATTCCACCAGGGCCAGGTAGTCTTCCCACTTCTTGGGTTGATGCATTACATGCATTCTTAGTATGTCTTCTAGTATTTGGTTCACTCTTTCCGTCTGTCCATTGGTTTGAGGGTGATAGGCGGTGCTAAACAACAACTTGGTCTCTAAACTCGCCATCAGTGATTTCCAAAAGTTGGAAGTGAATTTTGTGTCTCTGTCAGACACGATCTCTTTCGGCATACCATGCAGTCTGAATATCTCTTTCATGAATACCTGAGCGATGTCTATTGCCTTGCAAGTCAACTTGACAGGGATAAAAGGAGTGGACTTGCTCAATTTATCCACCACTACCATGATGGCATCATTTTTTTTGGTTAAGGTTGGTAATCCGGTGATGAAATCCATGGAGATGGTTTCCCATTTCCATTTCGAGATTGGTAGAGGTTGTAATAATCCTGCTGGGTGTCGGTGTTCTTCTTTAACGTGTTGGCATTCTATGCATTTGGCTAAGTACTTGGCTATGTCTTTCTTCAACCTAGGCCAGTAGAATTGTTTCCTAGTGGCCGTGATCATTTTCTAGTATACTGGATGACCAGAATAGGGTCTTTTATGTAGTTCATCCAGTATGAACCTCTTCAAGTCGTCACAATCTGGGATATATAATCTGCTTCGGTAAGTGAGCAGACCTCCTTTCATCATCTGGTAGCCTCCATACTTTATCCCTGTGGGTTCTTGCTGCAGGTATGAGGTCACTGTCTAGAAGAATGTGTCTGTCTCTTGTGCATTTATGACTCTTTCCTTGACATCCGTCTCGCAGGTGCTCACCACGACCAGGTGAATTGTTTTCATGCTTATGCTAAGGGCATTAACCACCCTATTTTCCTTTCCCTTAATATGTTTGATTTCAAAATCAAACTCACCGAGGAGGGCCATCCACCTAGCTTGTCTGGCATTGATCTTTGGTTGGTCAAATAGATATCGCAATCCATAGTGGTCTGTCATAAGTAAAAATTTTCTTCCCAGGAGGTAATGCCTCCACATTTTCAAGGCGTTCACTATGGTAGCCAGCTCTAGATCATGGGTCACATAGTTGACTTCGTGCTCATTCAATTTTTGGGATTCATAGCAGACCACACTTCCTCCTTGCATATGGACTCCTCCAATCCCTTCCTTACAGGCATCTGTGCACGCGAGGAAGTCGGCTTCAGAATCGACAATCTTCAACATGGGTGCGTGGGTTAGTAGATGTTTCAGGGTTTGAAATCTTTCTTCACATTTTTGTGCCCATGTGAATTTTGTCCCCTTCTTCTGGAGGGCAGTGATTGGAAAACCAATCTTGGAGAATCCTTTTATAAATCTCCTATAGTATCATGCTAATCCCATAAAAGGATCTGATATCCAAAACATCCTTTGGGGTAGGCCATTCCATGATAGACCTGATTTTGTCAGGGTCTACTGCTACTCCTTCTTCAGATAGGACATGGCCTAAGTAATGTATTTTCTTCTGGAATAATTCACATTTGCTGAATTTGGAATAGAGATGATGTTCTCTTAGCACTTGCAGCACAAGTCTAAGATGCTCTTCATGCTCTTCTCCATTCTTGGAGTAAATTAATATGTCATCGATAAAAGCCAACACAAATTTGTCTAGGAATTTGCTGAGTACATTGTTCATCAAGCACATGAAAGTGGCAGGGGCATTGGTTAACCCAAATGGCACTACCACAAACTCATAGTGACCATACTTCATCTGGAAGCCAGTTTTATGGATGTCTTCACCCTTGATTTAGACTTGATGGTATCTCAACCTTAAGTCAATCTTTGAGAAAATAGACGCACCCCCCAATTGATCGAACAAGTCATCGATCTTGGGAAAGGGGTACTTGTTCTTTATGGTTACCTTATTGAGTTGTCTATAATCTATACACAGTCTAAGGGTACCGTCCTTCTTTTTCACAAAAAGGATTAGTGCTCCCCATGGAGACACGCTGGGCTAGATATAGTCCTTATCCATCATTTCTCTCAATTGCAATTTGAGTTCAACTAGTTCAGGTGTGCTCATTCGGTAGGGTGTCCTAGACACCGGTACCGCTCCCAGTGCAAGTTCTATCGAGAATTCAATGTCCCTTCTTAGAGGTAGACCCGATACCTCTTCCGGAAATACATCTCTGTATTCTCTCAGGGTAGGGTGGTCTTCGAGGCCTAGTTTGTCGCCTTCAATTGTTTTCAACACCTGTGTTGCATATAGGGGACATCCTTTTCAGTAATACCTTCGCATTTGTAGAGATGATATTTGTCTCACTGAGACAGGTTTTCGGATCCCTTGAAGGGTTATCCTTTTTCCTTCTTTACTTACACATTCTAAGGTTTTATGGTAACAGTCCAATCTGGCTTTATGGGCGGCTAGCCAGTCCATACCAATCAATAGATCATACGATCCCAGGGGTAATATGTTAAGGGTTTCTTGGGTGGGGAATTTACCCAACATTAATTGGCAGGCTAGTATGACCTATGCTACCCTTCTTTTGGTGCCAGTGGATAACTGTACCAACCATGGATTGGTAGGTTTATGTGGCTATAGTTTACACTTATCAACAGTCTTAGGGGCTATATAACTCAAATTTGAACCAGGTTCAATCAGAATAGACACTAGATGGTCGGAAATCATACCTTCTATTTCCACCACTGAAGCTTGGTGGTCGGCTTGGTTATTATCCAAGGCTGCATAAATTTGTGGCACACTTATGGCCACATCATTGACGGTGGTAGCTTCCTAGATGCTATAAATTCTCCGACTATTCTGTTGTCGGTGTGGACAGTCTCTTAGTATATGTTCTTCTCCGCAATCCCAACATTTCAAAGGTTCTCTCTTTGGGTTATCAGCATTCACTGGTACAGATCCAAAATTTTTATTTCTGCCCAAGGAGGGAAAGTTCTGCTGGTGTACACTCTGGGCTGGGAAGCTCATCCTTGAGTTCTTCTTATAGTTCTTAAATCTTGGGGATTTAATCCCCTTTCTCTGAAATCTTGAACTATTCTTCAGTTTCCAGCCTTCACGAGGTTCTGTCCGATGTCCAAACTGTTCATGACAATATCTTTCCTTCTGGATAGTGCCTTCTAGGGTCTTTGGCTCATCAAATTCAATTCTATTCCGATAGTCCTTAGGTAGTCCACTGATGAAATGTTGCATCTTTTTCTTTTATGATTTTATATAAGGTACATACCTCAACAACTTGAGGAATCTGCTGACATATTCCTCTATAGTGAGTTGCCCCAGTTTGAGTTCATAGAATTCTTTAGTTTTTTCGTCGAAATATTTTTTTGATAGATACTTCTTCCAGAAGTATTTCTCAAACTGTTCCCAAGATAGGTCCTCTTCACGAACCCCTTTCACATTATTAAGGTCTTCCCACCAAATGGAAGCCTTTCCGTTCAAGTTGAAGGTGGCCACTTGGGCCTTCAAATTTTCTGTGAAGTCATGGACTCTGAAATACTTCTTTAGTCAAAGAAGCCAGGCCTCTTCTTCCTCTCCCTTCTTTATTTCACCGTCGAAGGAGGGTGGTTTGGCCTTCCTAAATTCTTCAAATTTATGACCCTTGGAAAGCTTTCGCTTCTTCTATATTCTTCGGGAATAAGAACTAGTTCTGCTGCTAGAAGAGCCCTCCAAACCGTCAGCTTCCTTCCCAGAGGAATCGTCCGCCGCTTGTCCTTTACCTCTGGGATGGACCTTTTTCGAGGTGCTCCTCTCAGTGCGGCCACTGATATGACCATGTTTCTGTACCTTAGGTTCATGCTTCATTTTTCTTTGTAGGTCAGATAAGCTCTGTAGTAAAATTGCATTAATTTTTGATTGCTTCTCTTGTTCTTTCATCATCTTCTCATTGTCAGCCTTGCAGCTTTGTAATTTGACCATGAGGCTCCTCACAGTCGCGGCTAGATCTAGAGGGGTCCCTACCGCCCTCCTTTCATCAGACTCTTCATCTCTATTGTGGGAGCCCTCCCCCACTTCATGGTGAGTCACCATTCTCTACGTCTGCAATTTTCCGTGGTTGATCTTCCGCTTTGTGTGCAAAAGAAAAATGCTGGTTATTAGTCAATATTTATATTCATATATAACCAGTACATAATTCATATTTTTCACATGCACACACATAATAGGAGTTTTCATTCTTAACTTTGACTTTTGATTAAGAAGGTTAAGACAGGGGGTTACTCCTTTTAGGAGTGTTTCAAATGGAGCTCCTGCGCAACTCGTTCATGAGCCCAAGCAGGCCAAGTGTTGTAACCATGCTCTGATACCAATTTGTAACACACCCACCATGGGGCTAGAAATTTTTCGGCTTTCTTTCCTTATTCTCGAGGGACAATTCTCCCCGAGATTCTAAGGAGCCTAGTGCAGACCCTCCTTTCCCTTTAAAGTCCCTCATATGACTGTGGCTATGCTCACAGTCCTTACCGAGAAGGCACTTCTGCTATCGCGATACCAGGAGTCGTGAGGCAAGCGATCCCTTGCTCTCTTGACTTTCGAAGGGCTAAAACCTGAAATGGATCTAACCACTTATCGATATTAACAACAACTCATAATAAGTTTGGTACTTTACCCTTCGAAGTTTCCGCCATCGGGATTTCAGGATGTGCGACGAGAGGTCTCGCACTTGGGTTTCCCAGGAGCTGAAACTCCGAAACCTGGATACATACACACACACACACACACACACACACACACACACACACACACACACACACACACACACACACATATATATCGCTCAACCTATTTCCAGAATTCGCAAGCCAGGTTTTCGGGATGTGCGACGATAGGAGGTCTCGCACTTGGGTTTCCCGGGAGCTGAAACTTTGAAACACCGAACTCTAAACATGCTCCACTATTTCGAGGTTTCCTCCATTGTGATTTCAGGGTATGCGATGACAGGAGGTCTCGCACCTGGGTTTCCCGGGAGCCGAAACTCCGAAACACCAAACTCTAAACATGCTCCATTATTTCGGGGTTTCCTCCATCGGGACTTCGGGACTTCTGAGTACAAGGGAATTCACCCTTGGGTATTCCAGATGCCGAAATACCGAAATATTGGGATTTATCTACACACTATCATTTCGGGATTTTGCATATCGGGACTTCGGGACTTGTGAGTACAAGGGAATTCACCCTTGGGTATTCCGGATGTCGAAATACCGAAATATCGGGATTTAGCTACACGCTATCATTTCCAAATTTTGCATGTCGAGACTTCGGGACTTGTGAGTACAAGGGAATTCTCCCTTGGGTATTCCAGATGTCGAAATACCGAAATATCATGATTTAGCTACATGCTATCATTTCGAGATTTCGCATGTCGGGACGTCGGGACTTGTGAGTACAAGGGAATTCGCCCTAAGGTATTCCAGATGCCGAAATATCGAAATATCGGGATTTAGCTACACGCTATCATTTTGGGATTTCACATGTTAGGACTTCGGGACTTGTGAGTACACGAGAATTCACCCTTGGGTATTCCAGATGCCGAAATACCGAAATATCAGGATTTAGCTACACACTATCATTTCAGGATTTCTTATGTTGGGAATTTGGGAATTGTGAGTACAAGGGAATTCGCCCTTGGGTATTCCAGATGTTGAAATACCGAAATATCGGGATTTAGTTACACACTATCATTTCAGGATTTCACATGTCGGGACTTCGGGACTTGTGAGTACAAGGGAATTCACACTTAGGTACCTCAAGTGCCGAAATACCGAAATTTCGAAGTCTAAGAGGACCATTCTCTCTCGTGCAGGGTTTTTAAGACATACGCCATAAAATCCTCTAGGAGATCCTTGGATAAACTTTTAAAAGGGTGTCCATGTGGGGAGATCTATCCAGGGCATTACTTGAGACAAATAAGGGAATAAATTTCCCAAGAACAGACTTGAAAACTGAATCCGTTATATATATATATATATATATATATATCTACGTAAGCCATAGGTGGTCTTTCCAATATAAGCATACAACCACCATTTCTGATCAAAGCACCATACAAACAGTCTTATACTGAAACCATTCATAATTGCACAAACCATGAACATACATGTCAGAATATTAATTTCAAGATACGAGATATAACACATATCGGAAAAACACCAGGTTTGATTCAACTACTAAGAGGGGTACTCATTTCCACCCAACCGTAGGCTCAGCGATTCCGAATGGATTTACCACTAGCCACCCCCAAGCTTAGACCACAATGCTGTGAGACTAAGTCTCTATTCGTCAGAAGTCGAGAACGAAGGTCACTCTCCTTCTTCTCTTCTTATCAATCACTCTGTATATTTTTCCAGAGTCCTTCCGATTTCTCCCCTCTTGCGATCTCTGTCGCGACTGCCCTCTTCCACACCTCTTTCTTGCCTTTTCTTTTCCGGTGAGGTTGCGTGTGGCACGAAATTCCCCGTGGTGGTCAGGTCTGAGGCTTCCACATATGGGTGGTTCACCCTTGTCCCTCATTAACTCATGAGGAGCCTCTTCACCTACCAACCTGGCGAGTAATTCATTTCGGGGCCAGCGAGCTGCTCTTGATCTTTGGGCCAGTGAAGACCAAATACGGTATTGGTTTCGGTGGAAGTTAACGCCACCATTCTAGGTGCCTTCCACCACCTTTCATCAACCATCGTGATCTCTTTTCAACACATCCCCCTCCCAGTAGTCCTGCAACATATATTCATAAAATTATTTACATTTGTCGACCTTTTATACTAAGGTCCATTCAAAATCACACATTCACATCTTTGAGTCTACCATAGTTGTTTCCCAGTATAGTTATTTTTACAGACTGGGGGAAATAGGGTGTTACACTAGGTGTGTGTGAAGTAACTCCAACACCCCCTTGAACATCACTATGGTGAAAATAAAGAATGGGTCCCGTCAATATGGCCATATTAGGTATCCAAATACAAAAGATACACTGATATAAAGTGAGGAAAGATGGAAAACCTCATTCGAAAAATCCCCCCTCAAGATACAATGTATGTAAAAATAAGAACTACAGTTGCTAGGAAACCGCGTCCTTCACTCCAGGATGACTTCACAGAGAATGAAACTTCTGCTCAGTGAAGGTCTTGGTGAAGATGTCTTTCGTCTGTTTTGCCGAAGGGCATAACTGTAAGTCGATGATCCCCTTGTGTACTAAGTCCCAGGTGTAGTGCATGTGGATCTCGATGTTCTTCGTCCGTTGCCTCTGAACTGGATCTCTGCAGAACTTCAGAGTGCTCTAGTTGTCACACTAGATGATGATCGACTGATGAAATTGAATGCCCAACTCGGTGAGAAAATGTTGTAGCCACATAGGCTGAATGGTTATGTTAACTACCCCTCTTTACTCCGCCTCAGATGAAGATAGAGAAATGACAACTTGCTTCTTGCTCGACCAACAAATAGGCCCAAAACCAATACTGAGTGAGTAACCAGATGTGGACTTGCGATCAGTTCTATCGCCAACCCAGTCAGAATCAATAAACGTGATGAGATCTAATGTATAGTCTACTTTATAATGAATCCAAAGGTGATGGTGCCCTGTATGTATCGAAGGATACACATTGTAGCTCATGTGGCTCCTGCATGAAACTAGAAACTGCGCCAACTGCATAGGAGAGGTCTGGTCTGGAGTGTGTCGGATACAACAAGATCCCCACTAGCTGTCTGTACAGTGTGCTGTCAACCAGTGGAGTTTCCTCACCATCCTCAAGTTTGATTTCTGATAGGAAAGGAGTTGGAGCAGACTTGGAGTCTGTCATGTGAAATCTCTCAAGGAGATCTCGTGCATACTTGGATTGAGATAGTTTGATGCCTGATGCATCTTGATTGATCTTGAGTCCAAGAAAGAAGTGTAGTAGACCCATGTCCATCATCAAAAACCTGTCATGTAGAATCCTCTTGACTACAACAATTGTTGAATTCAAGCAATCGATGATCAACAAATCATCAACATACAAAACTAAGAGTAGAAGTGAATCAACTGTCCTGAGCATGTAGACATCCAAGTCTGATTTACAATGTACAAAGTTCTGTGACAATAGGTAGGATTCCATCTTGGCATACCGTGCCCTCATAGCCTGCTTGAGGCCATAAATGGACTTCTTCAGTCGACAAAAGAAATATGAGTCCTGCATAAATCCCTGGGGATGCTCCATGTAGATCACCGTGAAGAAATGGATTCTTCACATCCATATGATGGACTTCCCATCCTTTGGCTGCCGCAATGGAAAGTGCTAATCGTATGGAATCCATCTTCACTACTGGAGCGAAGGTCTCATCATAGTCAATACCATGAACCTGCTGAAAACCTTTGGAGACAAGCCTGGATTTGTATCTACTGATCTGTCCATCCGATGTGCTCTTGGTCCTATAGACCCATCTACATCTGACAAGTTTCCTCTCAGAAGGAAGGGGAACCAGATCCCAAGTTTGGTTATGGAGGAGGGAGTTGTACTCCTCATGCATGGAGGATTCCCAAAAGGGGTTTCCAACAACCTCACCATAAGACTATGGATCTGAATATTGAAGCAATAAAAGATGCCTGGAGGGAAATGGTTCAGTGGTAGTGAGTGCAACAGGAGGCTCCTTGAAATTAGATTGAGTCCTCCTAATACCGGTTAGATCACCAACGAGATCCCCTGCATCCTGAAGAGTAGTTTGTGCTCACTTGGGCCTCTGCTCTAGCTCCGCAGCTTCATTTGGATGCTTTGAATATGCATCTGACTGTACTGAATCTGAATCTGAATCATCTTAGTCCTCTGAATCAAAGTTGTCATCTTAATAAGAGTCAGCATGTGCATGCTCATCATCTCGGACAAGTGGAAGAATAAAGGTGTCTGCATGTGGCTGCTGAGGTGCATGTGAGACACTTTCCTCGAATTAGACACTTCGATCAATGATGAGATGGTCTGAGGAAAGATCAATAAGCCTATATCCCTTCACACTGTCAGGGTAACCAACAAAAATACACTCAGTTCTCTGTGGATCAAGTGCCTTCCTCTTTTCAGAGGGAATTCGGGCCCAGGCATGTGAACCAAAAATGCGTGAACCAAAAATGCGAAAGTGGGTCACTTCCAGTTTGAGGCCGCTCCAAGCCTCATAGGGGGTCTTAGACTTGAAATATCCATGGGGAGATTTATTTTGGATGTATGTTTCACAATTAAGTGCTTTGGCCCATAGTCTTTATGGTAGTGACTTTGCATGCAACATGCAATATGCCATATCCTTTAGAGATCTATTTTTCTGCTCAACAACTCTGTTTCGCTGTGAAGTATAGGGAACTGTATGCTGCAACTGAATCCCTACTTCATGGGAAAGATTATGGATCTCCTGATTTACATACTCTCCCCCATTATCAGTTCATAGGACTTTGATCTTCTTTTGGGACTATGTTTCAACCAAGGCTTTGAAATATTTGAGGTGTTGAAAGACCTCAAATTTTTTCTTGAGAAAGTAGATCCATGTAAAATGTGAGAAATCATCAACAAAAATGAGAACAAACCTCGCGTTGCTGATGGATGGATGTAGAAAAGGACCCATAAGGTCATTGTGGATCAGATCTAAAGGTGCAGAAGCTCTTTGACACTTTCCTTTGTCGAATTTCTCTTGAGGGTGTTTTCTGAGAACACATCCCTCACATACTCCCTTGGAGAAATGGATGTCTGGTAAACCATCAACCAATCTGTGCTTGCTAAGCTGTTGCATGTATTTGAAATTAAAATGTCCAAACCTTTCATGCCATATCCTACTACTTTCATCAACATGAGTAAACAGTAAAGCAAAATCAGGTTCAATGAATTCAGAAAATGTATACAATCTAGAATGATGATTTACCTCACCAGTAGCAACCCTGGAGTTGGTTCACATGTCATAGATGTCCACGGAATTCGGTGTGAATATGAATTTATTTTTGATTCCATAATTAGTCATCTGATACATAGAGAGAATGTTGACAGAAAGTTTGGGAACGTGCAACACATTCTCGAAGCTTCCGTTGGTGAGTTCAATCCTTCCTTTGCTGGTGACTTCGACAAAAGAGTTGTCCCCCGTCAGAATAGGAGGACCTTTGCATGCATCCAAAGAAGAATATACTGCTTTTGATGTATCCATGTGATTTGATGCTCCTGAATCAACGATCCAAGAATCGAGAGAGGAGTTGATGGAAATCAAGGCATGGCTAGAATTTCCTTTGTTCGGATTTAGATCTTCTGGCTTCTTCTTCTTGTCACCCTCAGGGATGCGATCTCCAAGGTTGTTTTGCTGAAGTATTTGAGACATCAGATCTATTTTTGTTTGAATGCATGCGGATTCCGAATGGAATCCTTTGTGACAGTACGTGCATTTCTCCCCTTTTTGTCCCTTTTCCCCTTTGGATCCAGAGGCATTGGTGAAGGGTTTTGTGTACCCTTCCTTCTTCTGATGTGCATGAGATTTTCGTTTATATTTATCTTTAGATTTATGATATTTGTGGCTGCCATCTTGCACAGTGAGTGCATGCACCTTTGGGCCTTTGATTTTTCCCATGTTGACGAGCTTGGTTTTCTCTTGTGTCAAGGATTCGATAAAGTCCTCAAGAGAAGGAATATTTCAGGTGGCTCCATAGGCAAATCTGACATAATGGAATTTGGATACGAATAAAAAGAATTCAGGACCAAGCTTGGAGATAATGGTGAGAACCATTTGTTTCTCCTCCTTCGATTTATCAACCCCACAAGCTTTGAGTTGCGACAATAAATCCTTGAATTTTGTAAAGAAATCTTGGATATTGTCGAAGATTTTTGGATCCAATGTGAGAATCTCCACCCCTAGCATTTGTCCCCTCATCTCATCTTATTTTCCAAAGAGCCCTTCCAAGGTGGTCCAGGCTTCAATGGGAGTATTACAGGAAGATATGTGAGAAAGGAGATCGAGAGAAATAAGACTGCAAATTGTTCTGAGTGCCTCATCCATGTGAGTTAAATACTTGAATATATGGCTAATGTTGGTTCTGTATCTATATTCAAGGTTAACCTGTACAACCCTCTGGTTTGGAGATGTATGGCTATTTTCTTTTTCCATGCAAAATATTTGTAAGGTGTAAGAATGAATTCTTTTTGGAAATCCATCTTTCCGTTGTCTTCAATTTTTTGTACCTACAAAAGTTTTTTGGTGTAGCTTTTGCTTAGAAGTCTCTTGGATCTGATACCATGTAAATGTGTTGAAACTAAAAAAAATAGATCTAGATAAAAAATAATACACACATTTGCAGAGAGAATTGGAGAAAGAAGAAGAAGGAGAGAAAGAATGAAAGAATTATCATTAACAATTGTGAATAATAAATAATTTACACATGATATACTCTGTATAACTCAATGAGTGTGCACTGGAAGAGAAACAATGCACCATAGTGGTGGCATAGAGTGATATGGACACACACCAGCAGTTACGAGAGTGAACTACCACCTAGCCTAGTCTCTCAGGCAGTTACGGGAGTGAACTGCGACCTAGTTGAGTTAACTAGTCAACTAGTCTTCAGTTAACTGACTGAACATAGAGTAGTGAGGAGTTAACTCAGGGAATCAAGGGTAATGCGCCAGTCTGGTGATGATACCAAGGAAAGGTTGAATTAGCATGGTGATGATCCCAATGTTGCATCGTGACAAAACCAATGCATCATCTAAACTCAACTCAACTAGTCAAACTGAAGTGTCAACTGAAAGAGAATATTCTCTAGGTGGAATATTCTCCCCTAAAATATAGGAGACTGGATAATGACTAATTATAACTTATAAACAAGGAAAAACCTTAGGAAAAATAAATCCTAGGTGTGTGTGAAGTAACTCCAAAACTATGGGTTTTGCGAATACCCTACCTATGGATTGACATTACTGGCCTCTGTGATTAAGTTTTCCCATGCCATGTTCGAATTTGTGGTTTTTTATGATGGAAGATTGGGGGTATTTTGTGCCTTGTATTGGAAAAAACCCGAGTTGTTAGCTACTTTTATATGCCCTCATCGACACAGTTTCTTGGAAAAAATTACACAGTATGAAGATAACGCTACCCCAAAGTTGATGAAATCATTATTCATGCTTTTTGGTCGGGCACGAGTTTATACTTGGTCACTCATTTTGCATTGTTGTTAAAGGGGTTGGCTTCACTTGTGTTGTCTATTGGAAGTTGCAGTCTGCTGTTTTGAAACCCTTACAACTGAGAGAAATATTGCATGTTATTGTTCTATGGTAAATTTTGATAGGGCACCTACGGAATGAGCTGCCTGTGCCATTCAAATATTAAACTCTTTGGTCGAAATGCCTATTCTTACCTTCCACTTGCTGTCTTAAACCCTAAATATTACTTTGAAATTGTATTTAATCCAGTTGGTTGATGGGATCACGGTGTTTGCCTGGGTACCTGGGCACGATTTTGTTTGGTCTCTTGTTTGTTAATTTTGGAAGAAATCCATACCCGCCCATTCATTTGAAGCTTGTGTTCAAGATATTGATTTTTTTTGGGTTCAATCATTATGTGGATTGATTAAAAGTGACACCTGTGTGTGAAAGTTTTGAGGCCCGAATAAGAGTTATAACATCCAGATTGATTGCGTTGAACATTGATTAAATAAATTATGGATATGAGTTGATTTTCAACATTGTATGCGTGTTCCTGTTGGTTCTAAGGGATTAAGCATTGAAGTTAATGTTATGGTCGTGGCTCAAAGGATATTGTGGTGTCTTATAGAAATTGCAATGTTGTTCGTTATGACTATCATATAATGATTATGTGGATACAATGGTTGTTGTGATTAAATAATTCAGGGTATATAGATTATTGTATAGAATAATTTGGAAGCGAGCAAGCAAATTTGTCAAAGAAAGTACGAGTTCAAATTATTTTTTTGAAAAAGGAACATTGTTAAACTTTGAAGGTCTGGGAAGAGATATGTTTTGATTGCATGTGTTGATTTATTTTCAATTGAACAATATCCATATTGATTCCCTGTAATTATATCATTTTTCTCTCATTACATTCCCCTCATAATCTTGATTTCACTTATTGCATCCATGTTCTGTGAAATAAATTTAAAAGGAAAAGTCCATGTAAAAGTGACATAGCAAGGGTTGGTGACTAATATTTTGATATTTTATTACACAGTAAATTGTTTGATTAATTTTTGAATAGTACTCGTGTATTAATCCACTATCATTATACCATTTTTCGCTAATTACACTTCCTCCATATTTCCCATGAACACTATCACCCCTTGTTCACTTGGCAATTAATGAATGGTTTGTTATGGATGGATTTGCATGTATCTCGTGTTAATTGTTGAGCCAATTTTTGATTCATGTAAGCATAGTGTCATGTATTGTTTGTCAAGATCTTCATTAATGATGAACTGCTGCTACAGGATGAGATTTTTCAGTAGGGGTAGCAATGGAAGAAATAAAAGAGGCAGGAGAAATTGGAATCGAGGCCATGGGAGGCCTATATTTTCTATCCATTTTGACGTCGATCCTCAATAATTGAACCAACTGTTCCAAGTTGGGTTCTTTAATTGAGTTGGCCATGGAATAATGCATCCTCGAACATAAAGACCTCATTTTCAGCCTCCTCAAAATATCCATGGCATTCCCGTTCCTCCAGATGTGTCATTGCAGCCTGAAGTCCCCGCAATTGATGGATGTCAAGAGATCGTTATTGTTATTTATTTCTCCTAAACTAATTATTTAAGTTAAATCAACTTAACTAAATAAAGTAGTTGAACTACTTCAACTTATTTGGAAGGAATAAAAGTTGAATGAGAAGAAGAGACAAGAGGAGAATAGAAGGAGAAAAACAAGACTAAAGTTTTCTTTTTAGTTACGTGAGATAGTTTTAATTTTAATTCATTTCTGAGTTTATTTAAAGCCTAATTGTCTTTTTGATAGCAGGGTCTTATTGTAGACAAAAAGGTTCAATACTGAACCACATTTTTCAGAAGCTTGTTTTAGAGGTGTTGATCCATCCTTGATAGTATGGGTATTCTTGTATGTTTGTGAATTGAGTTTCATGGATGATAAAGTATATCTTGCAGAGTCAAATTGACAATAGTTTGTGGCAAGTTGATCAAGATTATTGATTTCAGTTTTACTTTACTGTCGGAGTCTTTTTGTATGGTGTTCATCGAAGGTTTCTAAATCATACTTTGGTCCATGCCCTCATAGGGGTTTTGTAAAGAGAAGACATCTTTGATATCTCAGAGTGAAATAAAAATCAGATTGCTATTTTGTCTCATATATGTGTAATTGTGACTTGGTCATGTTTCTCTTTTGATCTCTATGTTTACTTAATCGAAAATCTGTGTATATTCCAGAAGTTGTTTTATTTTATTTCTTCACATACTTAAACTATAAATCAGCCTCAGTCCTTGTAATTAATACTTGTGGATTGAGAGAATATTTTGAGGCTATAAACCCCCGGGTGACATTCCCAACTATATTTTCCTAGTGAGGAAAGATCTAAAAATGATTGAGTAAGTTAATTCATACCTTTTCCTCAACACATTGCTTTGATCCAATGTTTTCTTTAGGAGGAATTTCACGAATTTGACTAAATTTTATTTGTTTAGAAGAAATTTAGGCTACAAATTTTCATATTTTCATTGAAAATAAAAAAACTTGTACCATAATTTATTATTATATTTATGCATACACTTATATTTTTCACTTAAATATAAACATTTTCCTTGAACATATAATAGGTTTTATTAAAAAAAAAATCCAAATCAATGATTATGTGTCCCATTTTTTTTGGGAATATTCACTACATATGGATGAATAGTTAATAACAACTACTCTTGGGAAAACCATGAATTTTCAACTGAAGTCATGTAAATTTATGTAGTAATCTTTTATTTAATACTTTACTTGTATTATTTGTTTTACTTCTTTCAACATCTAGGTGGTATGCCATATTGTATATTAGAGTGTAGAATGTTTTCCATGTATTTGTAAAGATATTTTCCATTGTCATTTATTTTTGTTGTAAGTTGTTGTTAATTATTGTCAAAGATGCACATGTGACACTAATGGAATGGTGTTGTTTCCAAATTTGAAAGTTAGTAACAAGAATTCAATTGGTTATCGCCTAAGATAAATGATATATATATATTTTTACATATATGCTTTGATCACCAAATAGTTTGATAAGTTATGACTTTTGTGTTTTGAAAAAAGAAACATTGCTTTGATCCCTAAGTATGATTACCCTACTTGTTTTCAATCTACCTTCTAATTTTAATAGTGACTAAAGGTCTTATTAGAACCTTGTCGGATGAAAAACAAAGTGGGTCAAAATTGGCATTAGGGTGTGCATTTTACTGGTAATTTTGCATTCACATTTACATGATATCCCAAATCTAACTGCATGAAAACAACCTCTCATGTTCTTCAATTGCACTTTAAATGACATATGTAAATTTACAATGTATCTAACTCCATATTACAACCTTTAAAACAATTTTTGAGCTACATGGAAGCTTGGGTGTAAATTTTGAATTTTTCACTTAGTACAAGTTCGACCTTGCAAATTACATAGTCTTTTTTCACTAAAGAGTCTTTTACAATTGAACATGAAAAACTGACATTGGTTTCTC
Organism: Picea engelmannii; assembly: GCA_009831015.1. NCBI lineage: Eukaryota > Viridiplantae > Streptophyta > Pinopsida > Pinales > Pinaceae > Picea > Picea engelmannii. The sequence goes on from ML826781.1 coordinate 136,572, forward strand.
TCATAACCCACCATCCTCTAATTCATCAAAATGTCATGAATCTTTGTCCATAAAAAACATCCTATTTGGAGTGTAAATGCACTACTAATTGTGCAAACATGTTATAAATATTGGACTGACCAATTTACAACTTAAATACTAAATTATGGAGCCATATCTAACTTTGGGCGTGCAGTTTAATATAACCAACTTTAACAATTTGACACTTTGGTTTTACAATGCAATTCTTAGCCTTTATGCACACCAGGTAGGTTAATGTCTGAACATGCCAATATAAGTTTATAGATAGACACAAAATTTAAAGCTATAGATTATGCAATTTGAACCACAAAATTTGTCTCAAAATTGAGACTAGGGCATGCATTTGAGGGTGGGGCAATTTTGCATTCAAATTTACATGAAATCCCAATTCTAGGTACATGAAAACAACCTCTCATGTTCTTCAATTGAACTTTAGATGCATAGGCAAATTTACCATTTATGTAACTCCATCTTAAAACTTATAAAACAAATTTTGGAGCTACATGGAAGCTTGGACGTGCATTTTCATTTAGTCACATAGTACAATTTATACCTTGCAAATTACAAGGCAACATTTGCCTCTTTTGCACAACCACCCTTTTTAAACTTGAAATTGCAAACAAAAAACATGAACATGTCTACTATGATAAACCACATCCCCGACAACTTGCAAAAATCAAATCTAAGGTATAATACAACATCGAGTTACTTTTTACAAACAGTTTGTGTATTTCGATGGTTTTACTATGCATCTCTTGCCTATTTTTGCACAGAACAATCTTTTATGACTCTTAATGAAAAACTAACCTTGGTTTCTCTCCTAACCGACCATCCTATGATTCATCAAAATTTCATGAATCTTTGTGCATATAAATCATACTTTTTGGAGTGTAAATGCACTACTAATTGTACAAATATGTTATTATACATATTGTAATGATCAATTTACAACTTAAATCCTAAATTATGGAGCCATATACAACTTTGGGCATGTAGTTTAATATAGCCAATTTTAACAATTTGTCCCTTTGGTTTTACAATGCAATTCGTAGCCTTTATGCACACTAGGTAGGTTTATGTCTAAAAATGCCCAATACAATTTTATAGACAAGTGTAAAATCACAAACTACAACTTATGAAAGTTGAACCACTAAATTTGGCTCAAAAATGAAATTAGGGTGTGCATTTAAGGTTGAGGCAGTTTTGCATTCAAATTTACATGAAATCCCAATTTAGGAGCATGAAAACAACCTCTCATGTTCTTCAATTGAACTTTATATGCACAAGTAAATTTAACATTTATGTAACTCCATCTTAAAACTTATAAAACAAATTTTGGAGCTACAAGGAATCTTGGGCATGCATTTTCATTTAGTCACATAGTATAGTTTATACCTTGCAAATTACAAGACAAACTTTGCCTCTTTTGCACAACCACCCTTTTAAAACTTGAAATTGCAAAATAAACAACATGAACATGTTTCCTATGACAGACCATGTTATCCCTAGAGATGTTTCAGACTGTCAATGGAATTATGTCGAGGCATCCCAAGGACTAAGACTTGGAGCGAGCCTTAAAGGCATGATGACAACAACAAAAATTATGCAAAATTGTGGGTAAATTTCTCTCTCTCTCTCTCTCTCTCTCTCTCTCTCTCTCTTATAGAACTCTCGACCCTCAAAAAATACTAGAACAAATATCAAGACATTCAACATCAAGATGCATGTGTTCACGAGTGCTTCAAACAATTTAAGTTTAAGTTAAGAAGGGATGGATTAAGAAGAAATACAAAATAAACATGTGAGACAACTTTAAGGTGAATCTCATAGTATATGGAAAGAATACCATGCTAATAAATTAAGAATTCAACAGTTCTAGTAGTTGTACTAGATCGTTAAATCATGTATCAAACAATGAACATTTTCATATATTTAAATCCATGGAGGTAACCTCTGCACATTATTAAATAAAAGAAAAAATGACATGAAGTGGTCATACATTCAGAGGAAATCACTTCAATATCACAAGTTAAACAACACTTAATAACATTGTACATGTCATGAAATTTGTTGCTCGAGATTTTATTAATGGGGATCTTATAAAAGAATCCATGAGATGAGAGGGATGGATTTTACAAGAGTACATACACAGAAAAATAAGGATAGACTAAAGCATAATGTGTGGGATGAATCTCTTAAATCCTATAGCCTTGAAAATTAGTATGTGTCTAAAGGGATCTTGATCAAATAGCTCAGGTATAATATACTCTTAAATTCCCCAAAGCGTCGACCCTAAAAATGAGCTCCTTATGTCGATTTATATATGCTTATGTTTAAGAGAAAAACCACTCATTTAGACCAATAATGCTTCTTGAAAATGGTTTCTACTTGTCGTAATATTGATACCTCGTCTGGTTTTCCAACTGTCCCCATATTTCCAACTGATTTTACCTGATTTTGCTGGGAAGAAACCAATTTTTACCACTAGACAGGCCTTGCTAATGCTATTGTTGGGTGTGTTCTCCTCGTCCAATCGAGCCTTTATTTGAATCTTTTTGGGTGGCTCAACTGATTCCCATTATTTCATTGTGAACCTTTTTTCCCAGTTGTCAAGATGATAAGCTAAATGTTTCCTTCCAGCTGGCAACACCCAATAACATAGGACATAATTTACCAATCCCTTGAATCCTCTGCTTCAAGCTTCTCTAGTGCACTGATTGGATTGGCCATTTCACTTTAGGATAGATTCTCAAATGTCTTTTTATCCTCAAGGTCAGGCTAAGGATACCAGAGATGGATATTCCTTTCTTAATGAAGTGTAGAACACACTTTCCTAACATTTGCAACCAAGATGGTTCATAATCCACTCCTAGATGGAGGGTCGACGTTGGCAGGTCATCATCTGAAACACTTGGGATCCGAGTAATCCACCTTTATAAACTAGATTAAATTTTATATTGATGGCACATGTTTTATGTGGTTCCCCCTTATAGGAGTTTGACATGTATTTGCATATAGAACTAACAAGAGCTAATGGTTTTCCACACTTGGTATGATCTTTGAAGATCCCAAGTTCGCATGAATGCACATGTCAAGACAATTATTGTTGTCCTCTGAAAGTTGTGGGCATGGATATGATGATGGGTGAAGGGAATAAAACATGATGCTAGATATCCTGTTATGTGTCACATCTTTTCAAACCGATTTGGTAAGATTTCAGTGAATCCTCCACTCACCTGAGACATTCTCCCTTGTGCCCCTATTAAAAACACACATCCTTTTCCATATGGTTTGGAGTCTTTTGAAGTTCTGAAAAATGTGTGAAATTTGGATGATGTCATCGTAGATCATGGACACATGACAACTTTGAATTTGTCCAATGCAGTGTTGAATTGCTCTTGGGGACTTGACATTTGTGTGGTCGAGCTTGATATGATAGCCAAAATAATAATGGGCCTTCTCATTACATGTGGAAAACTTTGACAGGATCGAAAATATGCATCATTGACTTGTTAGGTCCTCATCAACTTCCTCGATGTCCAGGCAGATTGATATGCTGGCTCCAGGTGGCACTAATAGAATGGACATATACACGATAATTTTGCAGAGATGCAACTTGGCAGGACCATAATACCACTATAGTGACCCTAGGGGAGTGATTTTACCTTTCCGTATCTTACCATGCAACACCATCTGCTATTCACCACATAGCTCCTTAAAACCATTGTTGTGCCCAATGTTGCATTAAGTCCCCAACCTCTTTTTGATGCGACATGCATTATCTATCTTTTATCAGGCTCACTTGCATCCGTTAGATGATTGGGCCCACACCTTCACTAGCACTTGCTCCTTAAGCCTCAATCTTATGATATGTATTTATTGGGTGAGGTATTAAGCCTCTTTTGGATGTGATAAGCCTATTTCATGCTCGCAATAAGATCCCGAGTAATTGAAACCCAGCCTCAAGCCCTTAAGGATGTATTTTTATCTGTAAAATTTATGGGATTTCGACCACGTGCTTTTACTTCTCTAGTCCATGATCTTTGTAAGATCCATTTCACCCTTATGGTCTTGAATTTTGGTCCCTTAATCTCAATCTATGTGAACACTAATGACTGGATCAAATCCAATACTAACATTGGCTCCAGTGGGGACAACATACCCTTGTGGTCTACTGATAATTGTAGATCAAGTGCTTTCTCCTGTTGGGTTATGGAGTCTACATTAGAACAAACTATTCCCTATGCACCTGAAAATTGATCTGAGAGGTGAAACGAAATTTCTCAACAACTTAAAGTTAAAACCCTAACTTCTTGCTTGCGTAAAATATGGTTAATGAAGTAATACATAAAAGGAATGGAAACATATTTATTTATGTATAGGGTAGGAAAATTTCAAAAAATCAGTACTGCAAGAAATGTTTGAGGAACTTCCCATTAGCAGGAGCCCCAAATACCTCACCATCTAGTTTTTCCAACTCATATGTGTTGTTGTCTTGAACTGCAATGATCTGAAAAGGCCCTAGCTAAAGGTTGTCAAATTTTCCATGATTTCCCTTTGCTTCTCTTTTGACATCCCACTTTAAGACACTACTACATATGGGCGGATTATTCCATAGAATATTTCCATGCTTCCACTAGTTTCATTTTTTTTTTTTAAATAGGGCAGGATTTTCATCGTTATTGCCATGAAAGTTCGTCGCAATATCCACGAAAATCTTATTTTAATCTAGTCGGGATTTTCATCACAATAGCAATGAACTTTCATTACAATAGAGAAGAAATTTTTGCCTATCTCATTGGTCAATGTTAACGGCTAGTTGACTATTTGATCTATATATATGTGACTATAAGAGACTTTGTGACACAATTGTTATAGTTGCGACACTGTTCTTGGATTTTGTTTGAGCTGTTTATTTTTTTCCATCACCCACCGGTTGAACAAATCCAATTCTCGATCTACATAGCTCAGATTTTGAACTTGCAAGGTTAGTATGTTATTTTTTATTGATGTACTCATTTAACTTGTAAATTTTTGTTCAAATGTCCAAATTTCATGTAGCTTGTTTTTTCCTTGATAATATATTATAATATGTGTAGTACCATATTTCATGTCTTTTGTTTTTGGATCTAGTTAGTATATTCTATGGAAAAGGGTATGTGGATTCCATAATATTTATGAGATCTTCCCATAATATTCACAAATTTCAAATAGAACTCACATTATTTTCCATAGACAAAGAGATATAATGCATGAGTGTGGAAGATAAAATAGTAAAACAAAGAAGAAAACTGCAATTTCAACTTGTAAAAAGAAAAATTCGAGGAAGCCTCTAATTTCAATGAAAGAGGCATAAGCTTACCAAATATTCAAGAAGAGACTATTCTGAAAGCTTCACCTCACCCAGAGAAATATTAATAACATTTCCCTCTTCCGCATAAATTCTTTGCTATCCTCAACATATTGTAATAAATAATGGGTAGGTTGGCATTAGTGACAAGATAGCTTGTTGATATTACATATAAGTATTAATGTACGAGAGATCATCCATTATTTAATCATGCAAAACAAAACCCAAGAATAAATATTGTGGTTGACGTGATTGTGTTTGTACATTTTGCAAAATAAAGTACGAGAATTTCCATTATTTAAGCATGCAAAACAAAACATTATAAAACATTGTTAAATTTTTTGTAAATTTACAAAAGTCAAAATGATTTTGACTTGCAATCGATTGCTATATTCCTTGCTTTAGCAGGGACCAATAAGATACATAAACACTATCCCTAAACTTATGTTAGGTATATATGTCGTTATTATATAAAGAAAACATTTGTACACATATGACCTTATTATAAAGATGTTATTTATGTCGTGATTAGGCACATAACAATCACTTTTAACTAACCACCTTCAACCATCTTAGCTTATGGTTAGCTTATGGGTTATCACTAAGCACCTTTAACAAATGAACTTATGATTATATACCATAGTCTTCCAATATAAATAAAGTATATCTATTTCAACTTTATCAATAAAATCCACATACCCTTTTCTGATATGTGATGTTGTTTTTCTAAATTTTTTATAATCACACACAATTCTAGATGTAGTGATTAACTTTAGTTTGTAGTTGATGTAACTTGTTTATACATTATTAATAAGGATCAGTATCTAAAATATAAAAAATTCATGGCGAAATCTATGATAACATGATGAAATCTATTAGTCAGACAATGAAAAATGAGAGCATGCCAAAGTGTCTTAGAAAATAAATTTGTGACCATTGTAAGTAGCATAAAATTGTGACCATTGTATGTAGATGCAAATCAACACATCATAATTTAAACCAACCCAACCCAATTGTGGATGACAAGTGGCTGGCATTCTTTTTTTAGTGGTGAATTTCAAAGATTGACATTTTGTCTACAAAACAACTTAGAGGCTAGTGTATGGTGTCGAGTGATTTAAGTTTGAGAAATTTTGACCACTTTCATTAAATGGTGTGTAATTATTTTCCATGGTTATTCAGTACACAATACTCTATAGTACAAATTGAAGCATATCTATCTTAATAGTTAATCGATAATAAAAAAAACGCATGTCAAAATGTCTTATAAGAAATAATTGTGAGGATTGTAAGTCACTGTAAATAAACATATCATAATAGAAAGGAGTAGCTAAAATATAAAAAAATGACAACTTAATTTTTGGTATGGTGTAGGTAAAACAATTACTTGTCAGGACAAAATTGTCACAATGAACGAAAATGACATGAAGCTTGCTCGGTTAAGAGCAGCATTAGAGGTGAGGGGCGATGGAAAATGTTATTTCCCTTGCTATGATTGCAGAAGCTTGCAAAAAAGAAGACTTTTAATAACAACAGCCCAAAGACATTGTAGGGAGAAGGGGAATGCCGAAGGGGGTTATGAATATCGTCCCTTGGTAAGAGGATTCAATATTTAATGTATTCTCTGTAATAATCAGTATGTCATGAATTTTAGTAATATTTCTTATCAGGATTTTTATATTTTCTATACAAACTAACTTTTCTACGTTGTTTTTAAATACATAGACGATGCCCCCAAAATGTCGACCTTCATAGAGTTATTTGCCAAGTACTAGCAAAAATACTACTTTACATGGAGATGAACTTTGAGATCAGAATATTGAAGCTGCTGATCAAGTTATTAATGATGATATGGATGGAGATAACGTTAGTGATTCAAATTAGGAAGTTGAGATACATAGATTGATCCAAGACACATTTTCTCCAATTGATGAGGACAACCAAGATGATAGTCATGATGTTGATCCTCTACTCGAGAAGTCACGTCAACCTCTTTATGAAGGCTCAACAACAAATCTTTTATCTGTTATATTGTT
>ML826781.1:144078-154682 GCA_009831015.1 Picea engelmannii
ATTGGGGGGTATACTATGTCCAAGGAGGGTTATAGTGATCAATATTTTATACGATGACATGATACTTCAATGCCAAAGATATTGTTGACCATAAATGACATATTAATTAACCTCATACTTTTCTAAATGCATCATAATAATAATTTGAAATAAATAAAAAGGGTGATTTAAGAAATCAAGGGTTATAGGGGTTAAGAGTCATAATGTCTTAGAAGGGTCAATCTATTATGATGTTTCTATGTTCAGAACCATAATGTATTCATCTTTTAGTGTGTTTGAGGTCACACTATGTTCACTGGGGGCGATTGTTTCAAGAGTCATAGGGATCAGAGGGTATACAACGTTCAAGTTGATAGTGATTGGGGGTTATAGAGTAGTTCCTGGAATCCCTTCTTATCCTCATCACCAAGGATGTATCCATGACTATGCATAGAAATGAGGATGAAGCCATCCAAAAGGAACAATTGTATAATATTATTTTTTCCCAATTGGGGTATCTCTATATTATCCTTCGTAATGCCCTTCACTCTTAGTCAAGTGACAAGAATGTATCCATGACGATATCTTGGGGGCTATGAGTTAGGGATTATTTATTATATATAATATATATATATATATATAAATAATAATAAAAAAAAAAAACCGAAAACAAAACAACATACCAAAAAAACCAAATACAAATTTCACACCACTACACTCGTGCACAGATTTGGAGCTGCTCGCACTCACCACTACACATGAGCACAAATATTGGAGAGGAGAGGAGCACGCACATAGAGTGGAAGGGAGAGGAGGAGAAGGAGGGAGAGGCGCACAGGAGGAGGCTAGGGCACACGTATTTGCACACAGAGTGGAAGGGAGAGGAGGACGGGAGAAGGAGGAGAAGGAGGGAGAGGCACACGAGAGGAGGGAACACAAGAGGAGTCTAGGGCACACATATTTGCACCAGAGGAGGGCACACATGCATGGGAGGAGGGCACACAGATTTGCACTGGAGGAGGGCACATGGTTTTTCACCGGAGGAGGGAACATGGTTTTGCACCAGAGGAGGGCACACGGTCAGAGGAAATGGTTTGACTTCTTTCTCCTATCTCTTGAGTGTGCATGCTAATTGTTTGATGAAATGATTGATAGAAATTCTTTATAGAATGCTTGATGAAATGCTTGATAAAATTATTGATGAAATGCTAATTCATCCTTTTAAAATGCACATAGATGGTTTAAAAATAACTGAAATAACTGAAATAATCTTAACATAGATACCAAAGGAAAATGAGATAAAACAAAGAGAGTGGATGAAGGAGAAAAAAGACAAAATAATGAAGGCCTCTTGGACTTGTCCTCATAGAAAGAAGCAACTAATAAACAAGACAATGAATGCACAACTCTGATAAACATAACATATGAGAATACCATATGGCAGAACCCCAACATTCTTATGGAGAAGAGAAATAGAGAAGGGGTACAATATCATCCATTAAGGGGTGCAGTATCATCCATTAAGGTGTACATTATGTTCTACCTTTATCTCTCCTAGACGACTTCTAATTATTGATAACCCCCTATAATTCTCTTCTTAGGTGCATTTTTCTTTGCAAAATCCACCTAATTGCGATGGGATGTTCACATTACATCTTACATATCCCAATTACAACATATTGTTTCAGTAATGATCCCTCAATAAAATTCAATACCCTTAATGTCATTAAAAGTTTCATGTAAGCAAGCTTCAATGAGAAAATAATATTACTATGTTTGACATGCCATTTTCTTCATTTCCTTTGTCTCCATAGAACAATAATAACAAATAACCTTTCTCATGTGTCTTAGGCGCCCATTTAGGGAGATGTTGGTTGCATGGTATTAAACTAACTTTCCATGCCAAAGGATTCAATAAGAAACTCATTTTATCCATGGTCACATTGGGTGCATGGTTCTTTGGAGAGACCACTAAGTTAACATGAAACACATGCTATAGTTTATGGACCCTGACTCTAGGGAATCATTTGGTTGGTAGGATATTGGTAGCTTTCAAGACTCTTATCTCTACAAGGATCATAAAAAAGTTATTCAATAAGGGGGGGGGAATCTTTTTTCCCTTGTTTGGAATGCGATATACTATGTTGGATATCTCCATGGAAAATTACCACAACCTTTCTCACATATCTTATTTCCATAATTACTCCAAAAACCCATTTTACAAGTTCTCATTTCCATCGAAAAAAACTAACCCACCATGCCTTTGACCAACTTTAGCTAGCAGGTGATTTTCACCATGCTCACCAGAAACATGTGGTTCCTTGCAAAGACCACATAATCACTATGATATACACACATTAAAACTCATGGATCTCAATTGTGACATATTGTTTGATCAATATGTCCTTCATAGTTTTCAAGGACTTTGTCCCTGAAAGGATCCTAAAATTGAACTTCAAAAGGGAAAAAACATATCTTCATTTGATGTAGTGCTTGCTTCATTTATTTGTGTCCATGGAACAACACTGACAACAAAATTATCACGCCATGCATGGTAGTTGTTTTTCTTGGAAGAGGCCAATTACTTGGTGAAACATTGACTTGTCATGACAAAGGTTCTAATTACTAGGTCATTTTTTCCATGCTATGCTCAAGGACATGGTTCTAAGTGGAGGCCATTTATTGTTGTGAGCTACACATGCAATGACTTATGGATCCTAATTTTAACATACCATTTTATTGGTAGGCCCTCAAGAGATTCACGATTCTATCCCTATAAAGCCCCTATAAGTGACCTTCAACGGATGAAAAAATGAGTGCCTTTGTTGGACATGTTGTCTACTCCATGGTCTTCCTTTCCCTAATTAAGGACATTTGTGGCCTAATTATGGATCTATAACACATGATTAGGTATATATAGATCCTAATTAGGGAATTAAAGGGCCTTGTTTTCTTTCCTCCTAGTTTTCTTTGGGATTCTTTATTCTTCTAATTCATCCTCCTCTTATTGTTGGTATTCCTTTTTCCAATTCAACACTACATAGGGTTGAGAGAAAACATTATTTGGGAGTGAAACATTCTAACAATATTCTTCACAAGTTTAATGGTTTCAGACCTTCAAGTGCCATTGTTCATGTTTTCAATAGTTTAAATTACCCCTTGAAGCATGTGCCCATATTTTCCATGTAGTTGCCACATGGAAACTCTACCCACAGGCACATGGGTAGAGTTGTAGCATCTACAACTCTTTCCATAAGCCTTTGGGGAGAGTTTCTACATGGCAAATTTGTGCACATTCCTATGGGAAAAGTTGTATCTAATGACATCTTAGGATATGATGGATTCAACGAGATAAAGACTCAAGGAAAAGTTTCCTTGCCTTGTCAAAAGGGTCTCATAAGGTCATGACTATACAATGTGGTGGGTATATTTCTTATAAGAAGTTCATGGTTTTGTAAAAAGGGAAACAAACAATAATATAAATCCACCCTAAATATTTCTTGAGGGAGAAACAAGGGGACTATGATACCACAATAGGGGAAGAGGAAAGGGGATTTTTGGTTGATTTAGCCTTATCATTGTCCTTGGGGTACTATCTTTTCTTGCCTATGTATCCTTACAACGTTTCCATCAATCTTTGACTTTTGGGTTGGTCTAAGTAAAAGTCTCATATGTGTCATATCCTAAGGAAGAGAGAGGGGTCTCATGCAAGAAAATGTTTTGCATTGTATTTCCCATGTAGGATGGTTGGAGAGAAACCATGCTTAGAATTTCCACAATAGTTGAGACAATCCTTTAGACCTACAACCCAATTATTGTTCCTCATTGATTGTTCAAATTTCACCACTAAAGTGTACGGAGGTATACATACCCTACTCCCCTTTGGATTTGAATTTGTGACCTTTTAGGAAGAAACACATGTTCTTAACCGTGTGCTTCCATAGAAGGCACTTTCCAAATATGTGAAATTCGCCACTAAAGGCACTTTCAAAATATGTGAAATTCCAGGATCATGGATTTCCAAACTATCGATCCCCACTCGAACTCTTTGATAGGTATCAAATCTAGTTCTCCACTGAGCATTGGGGGGTATGAAACTATATGCAACTTTATGCAACTTATCTGCAAATATATGAAACTTTATGCAACTAATAATATGTAACTATATGCAACTTTATGCAACAATGCAACTTATGCAACTTATGCAACTATATGCAACTATATTGCAACAATTTCGTATGCAACTATCTGCAACTATGCAACTATATGCAACTATGCAACTATATGAAACTATGCAACATGCAACTTAACCAACTTTATGGAACTTATGCAACTTTACACAACTTTATGCAACATGCAAATTTATGCAACAATGCAACTTATGCAACTTTACGCAACTTTACACAACTTTACGCAACTTTACGCAACATGCAACTTTATGCAACAATGCAACTTACACAACTTTATGCAACTTTACGCAACTTTATGCAACATGCAACTTTATGCAACAATGCAACTTATGCAACTTTATGCAACATGCAAATTTATGCAACAATGCAACTTATGCAACTATGCAACTATATGCAACTTATGCAACTATGCAACTATATGCAACTTATGAAACTATATGCAACTATATGCAACTATATGCAACTTATGATTGTGTGACCTATATCCTCCTAATGCAACTTATGAATGCAACTATATCCTCCTAATGGCTCTAAGTTCCTTCTTAGAGGCCTTGAGAGCCAACTATGATGCATAAGACCTGTGAATGGTGCCCATATCCCACCCACATGCCAAATATCCCTTAGAGATGGTTTGTGTGGTGCTTCAAGGATTTGTTCATAACCATTGAGATCAAGAATGTTTGTACAAGGCCTAGGTCACTTGTTTTCCTACCTCATCCATGGTATATCTCTTGATATGAAATCTTATTTTCCATAATATATTAATGGTGCACACATTCCCAATARAAGGACTTAGTCTTTTCCATTAGGCACGAGAAAKATTTTTTTAGAGCATAAGGCCCTTGTTTTCCTCCCCCAAATATGGTATGCACCTTRGAGTTCATTTTTGGTGCAAAAAACCTCCTAATGGMTCCCATTTCTCCCCAAGAGGCCAAGAATCCCTAAAAAATGAAYTGTGTGGTTGTTCAAGGCCTAGTTCACTGACTTTGATCTCAATAATATTTATTTTATGCCAAAGTTCCTTGTTTTCCTCCCCTAGCCATGGCATAAGCCCACGATACTTTCTTATTATGAAAAATGTACTATTGGCATGAAATATCCCACACGGAGGTGAAATATCCCCTACAAGTGTCTTCTGTGGYTGTACAAAGATTACATCRCAAAGATCAAYGAGAAGATTGARATTGGGCCTAAGTATCTTATGTTCTTTCCCTAACCATGGGTAAYATCCAAAGTKCCATACATGATGTCCAAAACTTGTGAATAGTGATTGTATCCCACCTAAAGTCCATAGATCACTTAAGGAGGATCTGTGTGGTGGTTTGAGGCCTTGTTCATGGCCATTAAGGACGATAAGATTTTTTTAKGGCCTAAGGCCATTATTTCCCTCCCCTGGCCATGGTAGAGGTCCTAATAGCCATTATTATTATTTAAAGCATACCAATGTTGCYCACATTCCTAATTGGAGGCCTTGATCTTGGTCATTAAGCACATAAGGTTCATTTAAATCCTAATTCCCYTTTCTCCTTCCCTTGAGGATGGTACAAGACTAAWCTCCCATATGTGATGTGAAAAAATAMTAATGGTGTCCAAATCCCACSTCAAGGCCAAATATCCSTTAAACATTATCTACATGATCATTCAATGGTTGGTTCATAGACCTTGAAGTGAAGAAGCTTCATTTTGGACCTAAGGTACCCRTTTCCTCTCCTAGCCATGGTACACACCTTGAGACCTATTCTTATTATGAAAAYGCACCAATGGTTCCAAAGATACCCTACATAGATCTTGTGTGGTTGTTTAAGGACTRCATCACAAATATCAKCCCTGATAAKATTCAAATAGGTCCTAAGCACCTTATGGTCTTTGCTATACATTATGCCYGAAACTTGTGAATGGTGACCATATCCCACCCAAATTCCATATATCCCTTAGAGAGGATATGTATGGTGGTTTGAGGTCTTGTTCATGGCCATTAAGATCAAGAATATTTATTTAGGGCCTAAGGCCCTTTATTTCCTCCCTTGGYCATGGTATAGGTCTTGAAACCCATTCTTTTTATTCAAAACATAYTAATGGTGCACATATTCCCAAATAGAGGCATTTTTCATGGCCATTAAGCATAAAAAAGCTTCATTTAGGGAAGAAGGCCYTGATTTTCTTACCTTGGTGATGATATAAACCTATATGCAACTTATGCAACTATATGCAACTATGTTGGTACCAAAAACGTATATTGGCACAATAACTTATCTTCTTGCTTTAAYAAGTGTAGGTACCACCAWATAGGTATCTKTCAGATCTATCTTGCTCGAGTGATGATCAAGATATAGTAAGAGACTTTGAAAGTGAGACGTGTTGTACTAGATCTAYTGGTTCTAGATCAACTAGGTTGGAAAAGGTAAGGAAAAGATTTCGTWCCYGCATGCAATTTTTTATTTCCAATGGAGGGTCATGTAATTATGATGCTGAGAGCATAGGTGACATTGAGTTTCCCTTGAGGTATAAACATCTAGTGCAACRATGGGAACCTAAGGAGCTACYTGAAGTGGACAAAGATTTCTTCATCAGTAGGAGGATGTATCGCATTTCTCCTTCGTCCTTACAYGGATTGGGGTTATTTTCCATGGATGGCATAAAGGTCGGCTATGGCACTATAACTGAATTGATGGAGTATGYCAAACCATTATACAAATACAATCACTGGTTGATGTTGGTCTGATATACGCAAAGTATGCAGAGATACGRAGTTGCCGCAAATTATATACAACTACTAGATAACAATCAAAATAATGGGGAAACTATGTATATTGATGGAAGGCCAAAAGCTACTAGAAACATTGCRGGCTTTATRAATAGTACACGACCAGTGGCAACAACTAAGAAACCAAATTGCATATTTGAGGCACGCGAAGGAAATCGTATATTTGTATGTGCAACAAAAACAATAGTTCCAGGTGAAGAGTTGTTGATCGATTATAACWTAAATYGATTATATGGAGGGSGTGCGACTATGGGGGTAAATATCTTACATACCATTCAACTCAAKCTTTGATCAATCATTGTTACAATTTATTGCTGCAATATTTCAAATTTTTACTGCTTAATTTTTTTACAATTACTTTCATAACTCTYGTTGATTAATTTATTGTCTCAACATCTATCTAGGGTGACCATGGAAAGGCACCCACTTCRTCTYAGTAGGTAAATGTTAAATATAGTAAAAAMTTATGACTACAACAACTAAATTTAAGAAATTTCATTATTATTTTTTTTCTGTTATTACTGCAATATTTCATTTTCTTAATGTTACAGGTGAATTTCATAACTTTTATTGATTGATTTATTGTGTCAACATCTGTCCAAGGTGACCGTGGTAGAAAATCTCCCGCTACATCTCCAGGGTGACCGTGGAAAGGCACCCACTGTGCCTCAGCAGGTAAATGTTAAATACAGTAACAACTTATGACTACAACAACTAAATTTTAGAATTTTCATTATTTTTTTTTGTTATTACTGCAATATTTCATTTTCTTAATGTTACAGGTGAATTTCATAACTTTTAATGATTGATTTATTGTGTCAATATTTGTCCAGGGTGACAGTGGTAGAAAATCACCCGCTACATCTCTCCAGGGTGACCGTGGAAAGGCACCCATTGTGCCTCAGCAGGTAAATGTTAAATACAACAACAACTTATGACTATGCCAACTAAATTTCTAAAATTTCATTATTTTTTATCTGATATTACTCCAATATTTCTTTTTTTAAATGTTACAGGTGAATTTCATAACTTTTGTTGATTGATTTATTGTGTCAACTTCTGTCTAGGGTGACCGTGTTCAAGTTTCACCCACTACATCTCTCTAGGGTGACTGTGGAAAGGCACCTGCAGTGCCTCACCAGGGAAATGTTAAATACAGTAACAACTTATGACTACAACAACTAAATTTCTTAAATTTTGTTATTGTTTTTCTGATATTACTGCAATATTTCATTTTTTTAATGTTATAGGTGAATTTCATAACTTTTGTTGATTGATTTATTGTCTCAACATTTGTCCATGGTGATCGTGTCCGAAAATCACCCTTTACATCTGTCCAGGTGACCGTGAAAAGGCACCCACTGTGCCTCACCAGGTAAATGTTAAATACAATAACAAATTATGACTACAACAACTAAATTTCTCAATTGTTAAAGTTCATCTCATTAATTTTATTCATTAATGTATTGTGGCATGGTCAACATGGGAAGGCTCCCACAGAGGATATTGATGAGGATGAAATATTTTATTCGTCTAACCTAATGACAACTGTAACGAAGGCCTTGAAGAAGGCTAACATAGAATATCTAGGTTTGATTAGCAAAAGACCCGTAACATAGGAGGATAGGGAAAGAATTGTAGAGCTACAAAATACAATAACTAATTTTGGGGTAAGTGGCATCTTCACATATTTTTATTAGCTATGACAATTTCATATCTGTTTTTTAGTTTTATATTTTTTATATGATCTGATAAAGAAAAGTTTTCTGTTTGTAGGAGTTTTTAAACCCCGTGCGTGGGGAACCTGTTGATCATGCAACTAATATAGGTAGCAGTGATGGTCCAATGCAAAAAAAAGGTCGACATAGCAAAGTGCAAGTGAGGCTTTTTGAGCCTCCTGAGGTTCCCCTCGAATCCATTGAAGAGCGAAATGATTTTGACCGACATGACATGCCGGAGCATGATGAGCCGGAGCCTGGGACTCCACATGATGACTCTGGAGAGGAACATAGTGTAGATGGACATGATACTATTATGCATGGAGAAGAATGAGTTAAAAGCATCAGATCACTAGATGTCACCTTTTTGGTGGATGATGCATGTGTTATGATCAAGATTCAGAATATTACAGGTAATTGTCCCATTAATTGATTCATTTTTTTCATGAAATTGAAATGGACATTTGTTGAGATTATTATAAATTAATGGATAACACGTTTCTGTAGGAAACAATGTTTTCTATAGAAACTTACATGACAAATCATTGGAGTTATTTGGCCCCACCATTCGTACACGGTGGAATGGCCAAGATAGAAAAAAGAAAGATGATTTAATAGATCACATGGTAAACTTGGTCGGCAACACTTTCAACAAGAAAGTGGTTACAAAGTTAGCCGACAAGAGTTTAAAATACACCAGGGCCCAGTATAGGCATAAATTTCAAATAGACCTCAAGCACGATCTCCCTCCCATGGTTCTCGAGAAAGAGTCGAAGGCGCTAATAGAGGATGCAAAGGAGATCTTGTTTTAAAAAAAAGGACGACAACCACGAGCTGGTAAAGCAATGTACAACACATGTCATATTATCATTGAAATATGGGCATTTATGTTTTTCTTTCCTGTTTTAAGTAACAATTCTGATATCTATTTTTTTTCAAAAATTCCATATGTAGGCTACCAGACACCTCCAAAGCAACAAAGGCTAGAGTGGAAAAACACGACCAGCATAAACTAGTCCAGGGTGGCTATGTAAAACTAAAATCCCGTATAGTAAGATTTATATGATTAATTGTGGTTAATATTTTTTTAACAGTAGTAAACAAATACATGTTTTTGTTATTGGTATTTTTAATGGTGTTATGCATTGCAGTTAAATATGTTCAACATTGTTGGCACCGTGGAGGACCTAAAGCTTGGTTACAAGCATGGTTTTAAAAGTGTGATTGAATATAGAAAAATCATGGGCCAGACTCCTATCTCCCCAACCACGCAGGTAAATCAAATGAATAAGGAAACCGTAGTAGCATGCTTGTAAAGTCTATTCATATTTTATTATATCACCCTTAACTAAGTATTTATGTTTATTTTCAAGCAACAATGCTACCGCAGTAGTGAATCAAGCGGTATTTATCAAACACCACGTCATACAAGGTTCCACATGTCCAGTGATAGTGTAAAGAAGAGTACCCATTCCGGTATGTATGCTTCAAAATTATAAATATTTACTGTGATTGTAGATATTTATTTCCTGACTTATACTTATATATTATCTTTTCAAAATTGAAGAGCATGTAGCTCAGGAGGGTGAAATGCGAGAGAAAACAAGTGGATAGGAAATTAACAAACCAACTGTCCCAACTACAGAGATAGGTAAAGAGAAATAGTGTAATGTTAATCAAAACAATGAATTAGTTATTTCAATTATATTTCAACATATCGATATGATCATTTTTGTTGTTCCAGTTCACGACCCTGAATAGATGCCAGCTAACCCTTCTCAGCAACATACCAGAAGTATGGTACATGAGCGCACACAAACAATAGAAGGACAGGGCACACGAAATACAATGTCCTTGGATGATGATGATCATATCCCAATTGTCAGTTTTATGAATGTAAAAAAACATAAATCAAAGAAAAATTAGATGTATAAATTCATGACTTGTATTTGG
>ML826781.1:158331-172645 GCA_009831015.1 Picea engelmannii
CAAATCACTATCCTAAGTTGTTTTTAAAAAGAACTTCTTGCATCTTGTTGAGAAAGTAGAGACATTGTAATATGGCATTGCCATATTACAATGTAATATGGCATTACCATATTACATTGTAATATGGTATACCATATTACAATGTAATATGGTAATACCATATCTCGTGTTATTTTTTTTTTAAACTTAAAGTCATCGTCGCAATATCGACGATAGTTTGTCGGAAGCCCATTTTTATTTTGAACAACCGTGGCAATAGGGACGAAAGTTCATCACAATTTGCCATGGTTTTTCATTTCACATACAACATCTACGTCGTAAGTTTGGTTTTGACATAAATTTTCATCACTATTGCCACGAAGTTTCATCGCAATTTTCCATGGTTTTGCATTGCACATACAACATCTATGTCGTAAGTTTTTGTCTTGGCATAAACTTCCGTCGCAATTGCGACTAAGTTTCGTCGTAATTGCCATGGTTGTGCCTTGTAATTGCAATGAAGTTTCATCGTAATTTCGACGATTCATAGGGTTAACCCATTTTGATGGTGATGACATATGGAGAGATAATTTCATTGATGTTTCCATGAACACATGGATCGTGGATATAGCAACGAAATTAAAGCGACAAAAAAAATTCTTGGCTTTCATGGAAATTGCGATGGATAAGTGTGGCAATATCAATGAAAAACCATTGCAAATTTGGTCATATGTACTAGTGAGACTATATCTCCCTTCATAAAGCTTCTCTCATTGGTCCTTTTATCAAATATTTCTTTCATTCTTGTCTAGTGAGCTCAAGACTTCAGTTGTAGTTGATCCCTTACCTGTTGGACTTCATTCAACTGGTTGATTCTTCTATGCATGTCATATGAATCTGCCTCTTCATATTGTAGCAATTTCATCATAGGAAGACTGATTTGTATGGTAAAAATAGCTTATAGTCCATATGCCAACTTAAATGGAGAAGTACCAAGGGACCTTTTGATACTCACTCTATCTGCCCAGACTGCATATTTTAGTTAGGAATATGGTGTTTCTATGTGCGATTATTTTATGTGTTTCTTTGATATGATTTTATGTTGAATGAATCCATGAATATGTTGAAGTTTATTTACAATGTGCAATAGAATAACATGTCAATTTCTGAAGAATGAATATTAAGGGTAGATCTAATGAGTGATGGTATAGTAGAATGCACATTGAAGTAAAAGAAGTAATGATATGCCTAATATTCCCATGAGTTCCATCCATTCCATGATTGTAGACACTTGGGTCATGCAATCACCCATAATCCATCTCAGGTGAGACTGCGTTGTGCACTCTGTGTGTAGTGTTTCCTTCTGGTTTACGAGTGGGGCCAATGGTTTCTAGGGTTTTGTTGGAGAACTAAGGTAGAACCCAGTTTAGCCCATACATCCAACAAATGATTTTGTTGCTGGTTGGAACTCAACAGATCGGATTGGAGGGGATTTGATGAAGAGAATGCAATGGTAGAAGGGGATGTTTAGGCCATGGAACCCTACAAAGAAAGATATTGAAATATGGTTGGAGACAAAGAATCCCGAGTTTGCGCAAAAATATAATAGAAGCTCTAGGTATACACCGCACCAGTATATACAGAGGTATGTGTTTACTGATTTGCATGAGGCATATTTATGTTATTTTCTATAATTATTACATGAGTGGTTATTGAGGTTGAAGGATAATCATCCAAATAATCGGATAAGGTTAGTAGAGTGAACTACTAAGAATATTGTGCAGTTGAAAAGGGTTAATAATAAATTCATGCGTAAAGTGGATTTTTTGGTTAGACAATATTACTGCAGGGTTTATTACTGAATTTGTAGTTGATACAATGAAGTCATATACTACTACAGAGAATGAATTCTTGAAGGGACTAAGAGGGAGGTACATTAGGTCTCTTTACACGTCGAATAAGATATTATTTCATAATAAAGGCATGTTGGCCATGGAATCAAATAACTAAATCACTCTGTGTGCATGGGAGAGCTAGGGGAAGAACTAAGGAATATATAAGATATGGAGAGGGCTCTGGATGGAGGCCAGAGGAATGAAGCAATGGACCCTATTATGATGGATGAGGAATATACCAAGGAGATAATGGAAAGAGAAGTAGTGATGCACAACGTACGCCCCTACTAGTATAATATCAATAAGAAAAAGAGGGCAGTAGCTGAGTGAGAGGGCTTGGACATTGATGAGGAAGAGGTAGAGGATCTTCCTGCGACAGATAATATTGAGGAAATATTGTGTGCTACATATGAGAGGAAAACTAGAGGTCAGGGGTCTGATGTAGAAGAACGATCTCCATTCCAAATTGGAATTAGTGTGGAACCCACAATCCCATGTGTGACTAAGACAACTAAAGAAGAAGAAATGTTCAGACAATAAGTTATTAGTGGTAGAAGGCTTTTAGTAGGACGTGGGTCCAATGAAAATTCAAGTTGAATTATAAGTTCATCAAGTAGCATTCAAGTATCTACACCACGCAGAGGTGGTAGTACAATAAACTTCACAATGGTAGGACAAGATCCAACTATTAGATTACCAGAGTTCCGAGGAGAAGGCTCATATGACCCAGAAAATAATTTGTTTATTTGTGAGAATATTTGGGAAGCTAAGTAGATTACAAATGAAGATACAAAGGCTACATAGTTATCAATCACATTCAGAGGCCACACATTATACTGGTACATGGGTCTTGTAGTAAATAATCCAATGGGAGAACCTACAACTGTTGTAGATGTGAAGAAGCAATTGATCAATGAATTTCAAAAACCAAGTTCAGAGGATCAATTCATGAATGAAATGATAGAGATTAAGAAAAAACCAGATGAATCAGTCTGGGAGGTTGATCATAAGTTCAAGAGGCTAAAAGGTAAGTTGAAGTACCCTATTATTGATATGCAAGATATACATTTATTTGTTAACTATTCATTGGCACATTTGAAGTATCCTTTGAGACAACAAAAGTTCCAAACCTAGGCTGAGGCCTTGCAAGAAGATTTGTAGTTAGAGGAAAATCAGTATAAGAATATAGATCTAGTTGTGGAAGATATGAGAGCAGACCTGAAGAATTTAACATTTCAGTTGAATCAAAATAAGGGAAAGGAAAAGAGGGAAGATGTATGGTTCACATTTTTAATAAAAAATGGTCATCATAAGAATGAGATCCCAACCCTTGTGAAATACTTGGGAAAAATAATTTTGAATCCTTTACACCTAGGAGGACCATGGTGTTAGATATGTATAACACATGGACATGATCCTTATCATTGTACCATGATGCAGAAGTATCAAACAATACCAAATACTACATTTTGTAATTTTTGCAAGTCAGATGAACATGAAGACAAGGATTGTAGAACCTTGGAGATAATGAAGGAGAGGACATCAGATACATCCTACGTAGCAGCCGTAGTATAACAACATGAAATTTTTTTCATCACCACTGCAGTACAATAAAACACAACCATTTGGAGTACCATTGCATTATAACAACGTGCAATAGTGTGCAACGCCACCACAATACAATAATGAATAGCCACAATATAATCAGGGACCACAATATAATACATCGCGTGGAGACAATCAGGGAAACAAAGGAGGCTTCAGAGGAGGAGGCCGTGGAGGAAGAGGATTTGGAGGTAGAGGACCTATAGTTTTTCGCAACTGTCAGAAACTTGGACACTATGCAAGAGATTTTCCACAACCACCCGTGACATGTATGTATTGTCACACAACATACCATGAGACAAAAGACTTCTTGACACTTTTGGTAAAGATACAGGACAAGAGGAACAAAAACAATCAAAATGTCCAATGGATTGTTGTGGAAAAAAGAGAAGAATATGGGGAGAAGATCAACATAGTTGCTAGAGGTGGAGCCAAGATAGGAGCAAATGCAACAAAGAAGGATTATGATTAGTACTAGTGGGTCAGGAGAAACACAACACCTGAACAAAAGTTTGATGTGCACAAAGAGAAGGAGACATTCAAGGAATCTAGACATGAGATTTTGAAGGAGAATATTGCTACAACTTTAGGAACAAATCCAGTAGATGATGTACCATTGTATGAAATTCCTCCACTATTTGATCAAACTAACATAGAACAACCATAAGAACAATTAGGTAATTTGAGAAACTTTTTGGGGTCTTGTGCGAAGTTGTTGAATGATAAAAACTCTTTACAAGTATTACATAGTCTGTTAGAGAAGTGCAGTTCTGGAGAAGAAATGAATTTAGAACCCAAGAGAGTCAATCTAGTTCGTAAGAAGAGAAGAACAAGTAGGGAATTTAGGTTGAATGAAAACATTATAAATTTCAATATGGGTGATATCATATTAGACTTAGGGTTTGAAGTAAATGTCTTACCTAAGAAGACATGGGAAGCTATGGGGGAACCTACATTGGGATTCTCACCTATTCAATTGAATTTATAAAATCAATACAGAGTGGTACCAATTGGTATATTGAAGGCTATACCAATAGATCTAGATGGTGTGCGCACCATGATAGACTTTGAAGTGATTGACATAGTAGATAACACTTCACCATATCCAACATTGTTGGGGTTGGACTGGGATTTTGATAACCAAACTATTATCTATATGAAGAATATAAATATGATCTTTGAATCAGGAGAATACAAAACTATTGTGCCATTAGATCCCTTAGAAGGAGGAAGGAATGTGGAACCTGCGAAATAAGATTTCATTACAGAATATATAAATCAACTTTACAGAACTACCGCATGCGAAGAAGATTACATCAACCCAACTGCAGATGGAATGATGAGTTGGAGGAGCATTAGTTCTTGTGCTTAAGACTCTGACATAGGACTAGAGAACTGGAAACAAAGATTACATGAGCTATCGACCAGAATATGTGCCAGAATGACGCGCACGCTGAGATGGGTTGGTACATAGGTAAGAGAGCCTCCTAATTTTTGTGGTTAGAGTGACTTAGAAGAATTTTTAATGAAGTTTGAATTATAAATAATGGAAAATAAAAGATTAGAAGTACTAGATATTGCTCCAAAATCTACACCTTCCCATTGGTGGGGCACACATAAAGATAATATCAACAACTGGTATCAATGTAAGAGATTACTGCGAATCAGATTCAATGTAGAGCAGGAGCATAGATATGTGGAGAAGTATGATGGAATTTGACAACCCATAGGACATGTAGAAATATGTATAATTCAATGGAAATTAGTACCACCAGAAGAATGGTCACATCATTTTATTCACACATTAGAAGGCATTCCAAAGAATTCGTACACAGAACAGGAACAACACAGGGACACTACAAATTAAGAAGAAATGCAATGTAATTTTTTGATTACATTTTCCTTTGAGGATGAGAGTCCAGAGATAAATACAACACTGAAGGTAGTAAGAGACAGGATTTTCGAAGAAACTGAAGTGGAAATTGTCACAACACATCAGAATAGACAAACAATTCGAGAATTGTTACACTATTACCATGTCGCAGAAGAAGAAGACCCCAAAAAAGAAAACCCGCGCAATATCCAGATCCTAGAAGTTGAAGGAGAGAGAGAGAAGTAGAAGGTCCAAAGCCAAATTCAAAATATTATGATGTAACATTAAATATTAAGAAGGAAAACATTGGAACTACATAAAACCCAAAGATTGCAAGCATTGGAGATTATTGGGATAATCATACTGTAGAAAGAATCACAAAGTTACTGTGCAAGTATAGTGACTTGTTTCCAACAATTTTTTTAGAGATGACGAGATTAACAGGAGAAATTGGAGAGATGAATATCCCTTTGAAACCAGATGCTATACCTATAAGACAAAGACCTTATGGGGTGAATCCAGTGTATAATCAGAAGATGAGAGAAGAAATTGACAAGATGTTAGAGGTTGGTGTCATATAACCCATGGAAGAATCAGAATGGATCATCCCTATGGTAGTACAGGAAAATAATCAAGGAGAAATAAGGATCTGTGTAGATATGAGAAAACTGAATGATGTTTTTTTGCATGATCCTTTTCCTACCCCATTTATAGATGAAGTTTTGGAGAATATAGGAGTTCAAGAAGCTTATTCATTTACATATGGGTTTTCAAGATATCATTAGATCAGGATAACACCAGAAGATAGACATAATACAACCTTTGCAAAGGAATGGGGATCATATAAGTATACAATAATTCCATTTGGGTTGAAGAATGCACTTGCAATTTTTTCAAGGGTAGTAGTAGTTGCCTTTAAGAACATTATTCATAAGTTTTTGGAAGTTTACTTTGATGATTGGACAATGTTTAGTTTATTGAAGGATCATTTGAAAGTGTTAATATTGATGTTAGATAGGTGTAGACAATGTCATATTTCATTGAATATTAATAAATGTATTTTCAGTGCACCTTTTGGTATTATGTTAGGGAATTTGGTGTGTAAACAAGGTCTGCCGGTTGATCCTTATAAAATTGTTGTCATATTGAAATTACCACCACCTAAGTCAGTGCTCCAGTTGAAGAATACACTTGGTCATTCAGGGTATTACAAGAAATTTATAAGTGGATATGCACAAATTACTGCGCCAATCGAAAAATTGTTGAAGAAGGACATTAAGTATCAGTGAAATGATGAGTTCCAACAAAGTTTGGATATTCTAAAGGAGAAGATGGTGACAACAACAATTTTAGTGTTTCCAGATTGGACAAAAGAATTTCATGTGCATGTGGATGCATCTGCAATAGTGCTAGGAGAAGTATTAACAAAACCAGGAGAAGGAGATATAGATCACCCTATAGAATTTGCAAGCATAAAGTTATCAGATTCAGAACATAACTACAATACTATAGAAAGAGAAGGATTGCAAAAATCCATACATTATTTGTCAGGGAAATATTTCAATATGTTTATAGATCATTCTTCTCTTAGATAGTTAGTCAATAATCCAGTGTTGGGGGCAAGAATATGCAGATGGATACTTTTTTTCCAAGAGTTTGACTTTGAAGTTGTGGTAAAGCCTGAAAGATTGAATGTTGGGCCAGATCATGTGTCCAAGATAACTAATGGAGAATAACCAAGTAACTTGGAGGAAAACTTCCCAGATGCACAATTGTTTTCAATACACATTGTTGCTGATTATTT
The DNA here is from genome assembly GCA_009831015.1 of Picea engelmannii. Classification (NCBI taxonomy): domain Eukaryota; kingdom Viridiplantae; phylum Streptophyta; class Pinopsida; order Pinales; family Pinaceae; genus Picea; species Picea engelmannii. Next base: position 165,488 of record ML826781.1, read on the forward strand.
TACTGACATTATTAAGTTTTTGGGTACAAGATTGGTGCCAAAGGAATTTAATACTGCACAGAAGAAAAATTTGGTGGTCAGAGCTACAGATTAGCAATTGATTGCAGGTCACTTATACAAAGCTAGTGCATACAACATTTTGAAGAGATGTGTTATGTAGCATTAAAGGCATATTATTCTAGCAGACACACATGAAGGAGTTGTTGGAGGGAATTATCCAAGGAAAGCCAATGCACATAAGGTATTGCACATAGGATTACCGTGGCCAATAGTTCACAAGTATGCAAAGGAGTACTGTCAGAATTGTGATGTATGTCAAAGGGTTGGAAAGCCATCCAAGAGGGATGAGATTCCATTGAGACCTCAAGTAACTTTGCAAGTATTTGGCAAGTAGGCAGTAGAATTTGTAGGTCCAATTAATCCACCAACAAGAAGATAAGGAGATATATATATTATTACAGTGACATAATACTTGACTAGATTGGATGAGGCAGAAACAATGAAGGATTGCAGCGCAAAGGCCGCAACACACTTTTTATTTGAACATGTAGTTACAAGATTTGGATGTCCAATAATTTTGATAAGTGATGAGGGGACTCACTTTATCAAAAGTACAATCCAGGAAATGTTGGAATAATTTGAGATACATCATCAAAAGAACACTCCATATCATCCTCAAGAGAATGGAACATTGGAAGCATCTAACAAGATATTGGAAAATGCCTTGACCAAGATTTGTAATGTAAACAGAGATGACTAGGACTTGAAGGTACCGTCAATGTTATAGAATTATCGAGCTACATGAAAGAATATAATAGGGAAAACACCTTTTAGATTGGTGTATGGACATGAAGAAGTAGTTCCCTTAGATTATTTGATACCAAGTCTACGCATTGCAAAAATTACAAACATGACAAAAAAAGGCGCAACACATGAAAGATTGGCTCAACTTATGTAATTAGAAGAAGACATGGTCATAGTTGGTTTTCATCAGGAGGTACATAAAGAAAATGATAAATCTTGTCATGATAGACATATTAAGAAGAGGAACTTCAAGGAAGGAGATATGGTTCTCCTCTATGACATTAAATGCTTGCAAGACCTAAGAAATCTCAGAATGCATTGGCTAGGGCCATACAAGATAACTTCTATCACAGATGGAGGTGTTGTGAAATTGCAAGATTTAGTAGGAAAGGAAATTCAAGGTTTAGTGAATGGTAGTCGACTAAAAATGTATAGAGACAGTCGACCTGCTAACCCTTAATAGTTGTCGTGTAGAAGTTAGACTTGTACATATTGTAAATAGTAGGAGTTAAAAGAAGAAAAAGGAAGAAAAAAAAGTAGAAAAATTAGAAAATCCAAAAAGAAGAAGGTAGATGGATCAGTGGTCGATAGACAATTGGAAGATACAATGTGTAACATAAGTTAAGAAGTGGAATGACATAACCACGTGACAAAAAAGACAGTGCACAACAAATGGAATATTGGTACGACAAAAGTAAAAAAGCTATGCAACAAAAAAACTAAACACTACGCGTCGAGACAAAAAATGATCGGAAAATAAAAAAATGGGTGAACGAAAAAAACAAGGTGCATCAGAGGATTTATGATAGAGGTTATAAAATGAGAAAACCACAGAAAAGGAAAACACTTGTGATTTTTGAAGCAAAGGAGAGAAAGAGTGAATAGACTGTGATTGTGTGTGAATATTGTGAAGAACCCAACTGACATTTGCAAAAGATTTTTCCTGAGTTAGAACAATGGCACTGCTAAATTCGGAGGACCCAATCAGTTCACGTGAAGAACCAGAAGTACCAATAAATTGATGGAGGAGACGATCGAGGTGGTCGATGTGGATGACATTCCAACAATAGAGACTGAATCAATCATTCTGACACAGGTCGAGGAGAAAAACCCAGAAGAAGCAGTAAGCCAAGAGGGGTGAAACCCTAGTGTAGCAACAAACCCTAGCATAGAAAACCCATGAGTGGCACACGCAAAGGGCGAACAAGATCAAGAAGATAGCGATAAGAGAGAGTTAGATAAAACTAGAGAAGAGGAACCCTCGAAGGTTGAAGATGAATGCAATACATATGAATAAATGAAGGATGAAGGAACCTAAGAAGAAACAATAACAGGTTCATCGAAGAAAAGGGTAGCAATGATGACAATGCACACACAATAACAGGTTGAGCTGTCAGTGCCCCACATTCTAGATTCGGTCATAGATGTAGAAGGGATGTTGGGGTTTATTCCCATGTTGAGATACATATATAATGATGTGACAGAGGTAGCCAAGTTTCCATAGCTTGAGAAGGATGTGTACATGGAAAAAATAGGGTCAACTTCGACATGAATCATGATACTAGAGCCCAAACAATGGATAGCCGAAATTTACAACTCTTGAATTATGAATTTATTGGAAATTCCTCACTTCGGCAGGGGGAAGGACATTAATGCATGCATAAAAAAAAATTTGGTGCGTGTACATGGAGGTTTTTTATGGATGGACAGAACTATCCCCATTGATGTAGAATTAATCACTAAGATTACAAGACTGCCAACAAACGGGGTAAAGCCTAAGCAATATCTTGATGACAAAACAAAGGGGAATTCCATTGCAGAAGAAGTGAAGGATCAATTTGGCACTGATAGGAGCAATAGAGGTATGATCATTAATAAAATCAATGACCCAGCCACCAGATTTGCGATGAAGTTGATGGCCTATAAACTACTTATAAAGTGTCGCAAAGAAGAGGTGCTTGCAGGGGTAGTCATAGCAGTTGCACAGTGTGCAAAAGGAACAATTATAAGTTGGGCGTCATATTTTCTCAACTTATTTTTATAAGAATATAGATATGCGTAGGATGCTAGAATGGAGTTCCACTATTCTTGGTTATTGATATTAATAGCTTTAGACGCATCGGAAAAACATAAGTACTCAACATTTTGTGATAGAAGAGGAAAGTGTCATGCAACAAGATATGAAACCTTGCAACACAACACATATCCTAAGCAGAGGAAGTCCAATGAACGAATTTTTGGCATGTACATACAAGAGATGCAAGAGAAAATTGCAGATACATGGAGGATTTCACCTGAAGTGGTGAAAGAAAATGAAGGAATTTCCAACTTCAAGGCATCTAGGCACAACATATGGATACAATCCATAAGAGTTGCTAAGAAGACATGGCTAAAGATGCAATATTGCATCACAACAGAAGTCCAATGGGTAATAATAGAGTGTCCATACCAATGGAAGGTACCTGTAGCTGTCAAGAAAGGAGTAAAGGGAAAATAACAAGCAACATCTGACACAACACAAAAATCCAGTAGCCTAGCAACCAATACCATAAAATCCTCACAACGCATAAAAAGTGTGATGACAAAAAAGAATCCAAGGAAGAAGGAAATGGTACCAAGGGCCTCAGTGCTAGGAACTAAGTGTGTACAAAGAAAAATTGGGGGAGCACAGAAGAAAGATAATATCCTAACCCACGAGACAGGGACTAGAAACTTACCAGAGGAGAAGAAACACGTGCAGAAAGAAACACCAACAAAGAGGAAATCAACCATGCATATAGGATAAAAAATAAAGAATATGAAAGCACAAAAGAAGCCCATTCAACTCACCATAAATAAGGATGATGTAGATTTACTAGCAGATAAGGCACAAGACCAAGGAGAAGAGGCACTCTATGTCGCAGATTCACAGAGAGAAGAAATGATGAAAAAAGTGATGGAAGTTAAAGAAGTTCTAGAGAGCATACAAAATGATCTCGCACAACAGAAAGGAACATAACAATAGAAAGTCTCAGCCCATCATGAGACAATATATGAAGAGAAGGAAATAGTGCAAACAATAATAGTGGGAAGCATGACATTCCAGATAATCCAAAACATACTACAAGTAGATGAGGATACCATGCAAAAACCTTTGAAGGATGTAGAACAGTTGGACTTGGATCTTTCCAAGATACCAACCAAATCATTATATAAGTTGCAGATTAGTGTTGCATAAGAAGTTCAATCTAGAGCTAGGACATATATGACCAACTTGGAGACAACCAAGGAAGAGAAGGAGGTAGTAGAGATATCTCTCAAAGAGGTAGAACTGGAGTGAGATGAAGAAAAACAATGCACAGAGAAACTAGAACAAAGACTTGAAGAAGTCTTCCAAACAATTCCAGATAACACACTAGCAGAAGAGCTCAACATGGAATAAAAGATACAAAGGATAGCGCAGATGATGGATAGTTACAAACAAGAGATAACATAATTGATTGGGAAGCTAACACCAAATACCCTTCCAGAAGTCAGATCAGAAAGGGAGCAACATGAAACAAAGCACACAGATATCATCGTGATGGAAGTAAAAGAAGTAATAGAACTCTATGAAAGGACAACGCATATATGGATGAGCCCAGAAGAAGATGGACGGATCCAACAATTGGATCAGAGGGAAGAGAAAGTGAATGTTGCAGTTCGAGATTTAAAACAAAGGAAGAAGGCAGTGCCTATATCAAAGAAAATGAAGGTCGAGCGGGAAATGAAAAACATGCAAGAAGAATTGAAGACAATCCAAGAAGATAAACAAACAAGATAGGCTTAGTTGAATCCACTTCATGAACAAGAAGAGAGAATGATAGTAGAGTTGGAAACATAGAAAGGAAGATTAGAATAGGTGCACTCAAAAAATAAAGAAGTGATCAAAATTTGGACCAGGGGGCAAAATTTTGCTCAATTTTCAAAGTGCTCGGAATGCGACGAAAATGGTGTCATTGCCTCCGTCTCGTCTTCTTGATTCCGACGGTATATTTACTTTCTCAAACGAAGTCAGTATGGAGAAGATATCGCGATCTGTTTGCCGAGCCAAACAGGCAAAAATTTGATGCTGACTGGGCAGTCCGTACATGCTGACTGGATAGAGGTTGTACAACTGACGTGGTGATTGTACGGTGACGTGGCACCTATTGACATGGCAGGTGACGTGGCAGATTCTGGTTGGCTGACTGTGAGCAAGTTATATGGCAACACGTGGCATCTTTTTAGCGAATGGTAGGGTGCCATGTGGCCCAATCAAGGGCTGCCACGTGGCACCCCGAGTTTGGCTATTTGGTTGTATAAAATTTTATGGAGGCCGCGGGGTTCGACCCCCAGACCTCCCCCACTATGCAATGTTTCAATGAAACTCTGCTAGCCAACTTACCGCCGCGTGTCCCTTGTATTTGATATGGTTTTAAACTTATTTGAATTTACATTGTGTAAATTTTGGAAAGGGGGGCGGGCCAGGGCTTAGCCCCGACCCGTGGTCATATCACCTTTACATGTGACCGCTTTAATTTTGATTTGTGCGTGGGTTTTAACATTATACCCGAGGTTCTATGGTGTGCACATACGACCATGCCATTCACGCGGGAGTTTACAACATTTTTCACCACACGGTTTTATGCTTTGGCACATATGACCACCGGTTGCGATTGGCGCGGGATTTGTGTGGTGAAATGGTTATACACCATTATATATGGCTATTAAATATATTGTGTGGTGCGCGCTATTATGTTATAGTTCATCCCATGGATTCTTTTGGTATTACATATGACCATTGGTTAAACCCTTGTGCGCACCGGTTAATATTTGATTGTGTGCACGCGGTTTGGTGTATATAGCGTGGGGTTCTGTGGTGTTTAAATGATTATGTGACCACTGTTTTGAAATGGGCACGCGGTTTATGTTATACTTCCAACGGTTATGTTGGTTACACACTTGTCAATTGACCATTCGGCTTTGGAAACTAAGCCCTTTTTATAATGCGCACGGTCATATGGAGGACCGCACATGCCCAGGTGATAGGCAGTTAGGGGCTGGAGGCACCCTAACCATTCTACGGGTTACACCATTGGAACGGTTGCGCCCGGTGCCAGGTTATAACACGTTTTGGGAGTGTGTTCCAGGTTCATGCACACAGAGGTGCGTTTTGTAGAGCCAGTTCCAGCAAAGCTTGAAGGAGAAAAATGGAGGAGGCCTAACTTCTTCATCGTTTGGCCGATTGAGGTGCCGTAAAAGCCTAGCCAGGGGATTTTGGACGTGATGGATCCATTGGTGCTATTTTCAAGGCCATTTGAAGACTTCTTCTGCAAGTTTTTCACCATTGAAGTTTCAGCAAGCTCTAGGGAGCTTGGAGCCCTCTTTGATGGAGGACATGGTTTGGTGAGCCTATATTTGTTTTCTGTGATTGAATAATCATTTTTATCTAATTGATATGCTATGAACACATTGGGACAGGTTTCAGAGGCTTTTGAGGACTTTTACAGGTGTTTTTTCCACAGAGAAGCTCAGGGAAGCTTATGGCCACATGTAGAAGAGGTCATGCCCGGATGAGCCATGATCTGTTTTCAGAGTTCTATTAGTCATTTTTGGGGTTTTTATGTGTTCTGATCTCAATGGTACAGTCTGTTTTTCCATTGGAGTTGAGCAGTAGCTTGTAAAATAAATTTTGACTAATTAATCCCAGAGAGCCAAGTCCATTATGGAGGCTCAAGGAGATGTAGCCCGGAGGGGGGTGAACTCCTTTATCATGTTGTTCTTGTTGTGCGTTTGATGGTTTAATTGCTGCAAGTTGTGTTGCTGTGTATTTATTTCAAGTACATATTTAACCATCTAGAAGAACATTTGCTCACATATATGCATTTACAAGAAGAAGCACGAACTTAACACATAAGTTTATATTGCATATTTATACACATGAAGCAAGGTCCTGTAAAGTTTATTTTAATGAAGTAGGGGTGCTTGCATAGCATAACAAGTCAGCCTTCTATTTACAGATCAGGTGGTATCAGAGCATAGTTTGTTTTGATCATGTGTTTGCCATTGATAGCTTGAGATTTAGCTGTTGGATTTTGTGCAAGTTTGGTGTTGAAGTTTGATATCTTGCAAAGATGGAGGAAGCTTCAAGTATTGATAGTTTTCATGCATTTTCATTATCTAAAGAAGAAATTATAACTTTGAGAGATTGGATGAAAGAGATGTATGAAGACAGGAATAAGAACATTTCCCTTGAAGAGCAGTTGATGGCCATGAAGCAGGAGAAAGACCAGCTTTTGCAAAGGTTGCATGAGATGGAGATTCAACTCCATGAGGCAAAGGAAACCCTTACCA
>ML826781.1:178676-206715 GCA_009831015.1 Picea engelmannii
AAGTGGTCATACATTAAGAGGAAATCACTTCAATATTATAAGCTAAACAAAAAACAATAACACCTGTACATGTCGTTAAACTTGTTTCTTGAGATTTTATTAATGGGGATCTGATACAAGAAGCCATGAGATGAGAGGGATGGTTTTTACAAGAGAATGTACATAGAAAAAGAAGCACATACTAAATCATAATGTAGGGGATGGATCTCTTAAAGCCTTCTACCTTGAAAATTGGTCTATTTATGAGGGGATATTGATCAAACAACTCGGGTATAAGATACTCTTAAATTAACCAAAGTGTTGACCCTAAAAATGATCTCCTTATGTTGATTTATAGATGATTCTGTTTGAGAGAAAAAATGCTCATTCAAACCAATACTGCTTCTTGAAAATGGTTTCTAATTGTTAGAATCTTGATACTGTGTCTAGTTTTCCAACAGTTCCTAGCATTCCAACTGATTTTACCTGATTTTACTGGGAAGAAACAAATTTTTACCACCAAACAAGCCTTGCTAATACTATTTTTAGTTTTGTTCTCCTCATCTAATTGAGCCTTCATTTGAGTCTTTCTCGGTGGCTCAACTAATTCCCATTATTTCATAGTGAATCTTTTTTCTCAGGTGTTGAGATGATAAGCTAAAAATTTCCTTCCACCCAGAAATATCCAATAACATAAGACAAAATTTACCATTCCCTTGAATCCTCTGCTTCAAGCTTCTCCAGTGCACATATTGGATTGGCCATTGTGCTTTAGGGTATATTTCTGAATGCCTTTTTGTCTTCAAGGTCAGGCTAATGATACAAGAGAGGGACATTCCTTTCTTATTGAAGTGTAGAACACACTTTCCCAACATCTGCGACCAAGATGGTTCAAAATCCACTCTAGGACGAAGGGTAGACATAGACAAGTCATCATTTGAAACACTTGACATCTAAGTAATACACCTTTAGAAACCAGATTACTCCTAGATTGGTGTAGCATTTTTTTTTGTTTCTCCCTTATAAGAGTTTTACATGTGTTTGTGCATATAACTAACAAGAGCTAACGGTTTGACACACCAGGTATGATCTGTGAATATCCCAAGTTCACGTGAATTCACATGTCGAGGCAATGATTGTTTTCCTCTGATGGATGTAGGTAAGAATATGATGATGGGTGAAGGGAAGAAAACATGATGCTAGATATCTTATTATGCATCACATATTTTCCAAATTATTTGGTAGGCTATCAATGAATCCTCCACTTTCCTGAGATATTTTCCCTCATGCCCTTCTTCGAAACAAATGTCCTTTTCCATATGGTTCATATCCTTTTGAATTTCTAAAACACACATGAAATTTGGATGATGTCATCGTATATAGTGGACACATGGAAACTTCGAATTTATCCAAGTCAACGTTGGAGTGTCCTCAGGGACTCAACATATGTGTGGTAGTGATCGATATGGAAGCCAAAATAATAGTGGTCCTTCTAATTACAGGTGGTGAACCTTAAAAAGCTCAAAAATATGCGTCATTCACTTTTTAGGTCCTCATTAGATTTCTCGATGTCCAGGCAGACTAATATGATGGCTCCAAGTGGCATTGAGAGAATGGACAGATACATGATGAGTTGGAGGATATGCAACCTTGGAGGACCAAACTACCACTATAGAGACCCTAGGGGAGTGTTTTTCCCTTTCCATATATTACTATGTGACACCACACGTAGCTCCTTAAAACCTTCGTCACACCCCAGTGTTACATTAACACCCCTACCTCTTTCTGATGTGACATGCACTATCTATCGTTGATTGAGCTTTCTTGCATCCATCAGATGATCGAGCCTTCACCTTCACCCACACTTGATTCTTAAGCCTCGATATTATGGTATGGCTCTACTGGATTGGTTTGTAAGCCTCTATTGGACATGCTAATCCTCTTTCATGCTCCCGATAAGTGCCCGAGTATTTGAAACTCATCCTCGGGCCCTTAAGGGTGGATTTTTCTCTGTAAAATTTATGGGATTTCGACCACATGCTTTGCTTCTCTAATCCATGATATTTGTAAGATCCCTTTTGATCTAATGGTATTGAATTTCAGCCCCCTAATCTCGATCAATATGCACACTAATGACTAGATCAAATCTAGTACTAACAAACCACATCCCCAACAACTTGCACAACTCAAATCTAAGGTATAATACAACATTGGGTTATTTTTTACAAACAATTTGTGAATTTTGTTGGTTTTACTAGGCACCTCTTGCCTATTTTTTAACAAAAGAGTCTTTCATGACTCTTAATGCAAAAATGACCTTGGTTTCTCTCCTAACTCACCATTCTCTAAATCATCAAAATGTCATGAATCTTTGTGTATAGAAATCATAATTTTGGAGTGTAAATGCACTACTAATTGTACAAACAAGTTATTATACATATTGTTATGATCAATTTACAACTTAAATCCAAAATTATGGAGGCATATCCAACTTTGGGTGTGTAATTTAATATAGCCAATTTTAATAATTTGGCCCTTTGGTTTTACAATGCAATTCTTATCCTTTATGAACACCAGGTAGGTTTATGTTTGAAAATGCCAATTTAAGTTTATAGACAGATGTAAAATCACAAACTACAACTTATTCAAGTTGAACCACTAAATTTGGCTCAAAATTGAGACTAGGGCGTGCATTTGAGGCTGAGGCAGTTTTGCATTCAAATTTACATGAAATCCCAATTCTAGGTGCATGAAAGAAACCTATCATGTTCTTCAATTGAAATTTAGATGCATAGGTAAATTTAACATTTATGTAATTCCATCTTAAAAATCATAAAACAAATTTTGGAGCTATAGGGAAGCTTGGGCGTGTGTTTTCAGTTAGTCACATAGTGCAATTTATACTTTGCAAATTACAAGACAAACTTTACCTCTTTTTCACAACCATCCTTTTTAAAAATGAATTTGCAAAATTAACAACATGAACATGTATACTATGATAAACCACATCCCAAGCAACTTGCACAACTCAAATCTAAGGTATAATACAACATTGAGTTACTTTTTACAAACAAATTGTGCATTTTGATGGTTTTACTAGGCATCTATTGCCTATTTTTGCATAAAAGAGTCTTTTGTGACTCTTAATACAAAACTGACCTTGATTTCTCTCCTAACCCACCATCCTTTGATTCATCAAAATGTCGTGAATGTTTGTGCATATAAATCATACTTTTTTCGAGTGTAAATGCACTACTAATTGTACAAACAAGTTTTTATACATATTGTAATGATCAATTAACTACTTATATCCTAAATTATGGAGCCACATCCAACTTTGAGCGTGTAGTTTAATATAGCCAACTTTAACAATTTGGCCCTTTGGTTTTACAATGCAATTCTTATCCTTTATGCACACCAAGTAGGTTTATGTTTGAAAATTTCAATATAAGTTTATAGACAGGTGTAAAATCACAAACTAAAGCTTATGCAAGTTGAACCGTAAAATTTGGTTCAAAATTGAGACTGGGGCATGCATTTGAGGCCGAGGCAGTTTTTCATTCAAATTTACATGAAATCCAAATTATAGGTGCATGAAAGCAACCTCTCTTATTCTTCAATTGAAATTCAGATGCATAGGTAAATTTATCATTCATGTAACTCCATATTAAAACTTATAAAACAAATTTTGGAGCTACATGGAAGCCTCGATGTGCATTTTCATTTAGTCACATAGTACAATTTATACCTTGCAAATTACAAGACAAACTTTGCCTCTTTTGCACAACCACCCTTTTTAAACTTGAAATTGAAAAATAAACAACATGAACAGGTCTACTATGATAAACCACATCCCAAGAAACTCACACAACTCAAATCTAAGGTATAATACAACATTGGGTTACTTTTTACAAACAATTTATGCATTTCGATGGTTTTACTATGAATCTCTTTCCTATTTTTGCACAAAAGAGTATTTTATGACTCTTGATGCAAAATTGGCCTTGATTTTTCTCCTAACCCACCATCCTCTAATTCATCAAAATGTCATGAATCTTTTTTCATATAAATCATACCTTTTGGAGTATAAATGCACTACTAATTGTACAAATAATGATCAATTAACTTCTTAAATCCTAAATTATGGAGCCATATACAACTTTGGGCATGCAATTTAATATAGCCAACTTTAACAATTTGGCCATTTGGTTTTACAATGCAATTATTATCCTTTATGCACACCAGGTAGGTTTATGTCTGAAAATCCAAATATAAGTTTATAGATAGGTGTAAAATCATAGACTAGTGCATGCATTTGAGGCCGAGGAAGTTTTGCATTCAAATTTACATGAAATCACAATTCTAGGTGCATGAGAGCAACCTCTCCTATTCTTCAATTGAACTTTAGATGCATAGGTAAATTTACCACTTACGTAACTCCATCTTAAAACTCATAAAACAAATTTTGGTGCTACAAAGAATCTTGGGTGTGCATTTTCATTCAGTTATATAGTACAATTTATACCTTGAAAATTACAAGGAAAACTTTGTTGTTTTTGCACAACCACCCTTTTTAAACTTCAAATTGAAAAATAAACAACATGAACAGGTCTACTATAATAAACCACATCCCAAACAACTTGCAAAACTCAAATCTAAGGTGTAATACAACATTGGGTTACTTTTTACAAATAATTTGTGCATTTCTATGTTTTTACTAGGCATCTCTTGCCTATTTTCACTCAAAAGAGTCTTTTAGGACTCTTAATGCAAAAGTGACCTTGATTTATCTCCTGATTGACCATCCTATGATTCATCAAAATTTCAAGAATATTTGTGCATATAAATCATATTTTTTGGAGTGTAAATGCACTACTAATTGTACAAACAGGTTATTATACATACTGTAATGATTAATTAACTTATTAAATACTAAATTATGGAGCTTGTTACCACTCTATAATTTTCCCAAGGTTGTGGAGGCAGTAACAGAGGCAACATCAAAACCACTTCGAGTCTTGGATCTAGCCCTCCAAGATTCAGAGAGGGATATCTATATCTGATATAGCTTTATTTGGAATAGGATATTAGGCTAGCTATGCAAAATATGATATGTTCTTGCAGTTTTTTGGTTGAGACAACAAAAGAGGACCATTGGGCTATGGGGTCTGTGTTATAAAGGTAGAGATCAAAGAACATATATAAAGATCCTTTTCACAGGGCAGGATAGTGCAACTATTGGATTCTTTAGAAATAAAGTGATGGACCCGATTCTTTAGAAATAAAGTGATGGACAACAGAAAAGATGAGATTATCAATTAGAGTAAAGAAAAAACTAAGAATTTCTTTACTGTAACATCAGAGGATGAACATTTAGATCTTTAAAAGCTAGAAACAGAGTACACAAATGTAAATTATGCAACTTTAACTCCTTTTAAATGATCATATCAGAAAACAATATGATAACTAAGAGAGACAAACATTCAATGAAGAGGGGAAAAACTTCACCAACAACTAACACGTAGGAATCCTATGAAATGTCTCTTTGTATTACTAGAAGATCTCTTGATAAAAGTTACAGTGCTTACAGCTTGCTAGGGCCTAAAGATCAACAACCATTTTACATTAAAATCAAATCAATAAATAGGAGATATCCCCCCTCAATTTTATAAATTTGGATTCAACCACCTCGGCCAAAAATAGCAACAAATCCCCAAAAATCTTGAACTATCTGCCATGAAAAACAGGCTAAATTTCTACAAAAAAGGGGTCCTCATAGACATCTGTTTCTCTTCAATGCTGACACCTGGGAAAAAAATGAAGGAGGTTATTGTACATGGGCATGTTCTAGACAAAAAAATCCTTTTGTTTCTCCAAATTCACCTCCATCTCTCCGAAATAGCTTCTGCAAAATCAGGACTGTAACAGAAAAATGAAAAACTGGAAAAATGGTGCTTAGAGATGGCTTCTATTCTCCCTACTCATGCAACTTGTGAAAAAAAATGAGAGAGGTTTTTGTTCTGAATACCATTACGGAGAAAAACCTCTCTCCGTTTTTAAAAATTCATTTTATTTTGCTCGGAATTGACTTTGGAAGATGATATGATGAACAGGCAAAAAATGGACGGTTTTTAAAAAAATGGGAAAAAGCGGTTTTTTTGGGGATAGGTGGTATTCAAGACCCCCTTGATGTGGTGAGTGGTTTTAGGGGGGATTCTGCTGGCTTGTGGATCCGCCACGTGTGCATGGGTGGTTTCATGAAACGACTTCATTCCGGACCCCCCTTGGTGTGATGGGACGTGAGGGAGGGGGGGGGGTCCAGAATGCATGATGAGCGTGGGTAGAAACTTAGGGTAGTGTAGTTTTAGTTTTTTAATTTTTAATTTTAGTTTTTGTTTATTAAATTTGTTATTTTTTTTATTATTTGATTTTTAATTGCTTTAATTTTAATGTTTTGTGATTTGTTTTATTTACGTTTATTAATATATGTATTAAGTTACATTTAATTTTGTTTGTTTTTTTGTTTTAATTAATTATTATATGTTTTAATTTAAATGTTTTATATTGTTTTGTGTTTTATTAAATGGGTTTTATATTAATTAATTTTATTTTAACATTTAACACTAACCTAAATTAACCTAAACACTAAATTAATTATTAGCTAATTAACTAATTAATAATTAATCAATTGCTAACAAAACTAACTTAGCTTATTGGTCTAATTACACTAACTTTATTAACCTATTTACTAACTAACAACCTTATTAATTTATTGTTATTTTTATCCTAAGTTTGTTTATTCATGGATGGGTGGCGAGCGAGATGTAGTCAATTGGACAAAAGGGTAAGGGAGTGAGGGCGCAATGTGGATGAATGATGCATCAGGGTGATGGAGGATCGAGAGAAATGGATGGAGGGGAAAATGGGATCAACCGAGCCAGACTTCATCATCACGAGAGAAACTCCAAATCATCAAATAAAAATTCAGGTTACCTATGATTGTAGGACCCCAACAGAGCCATATCCGAATTTGAGCCTATAGTTTAATATAGCCAACTTTAACAATTTGGCCCTTTAGTTTTACAATGCAATTATTATCCTTTATGCACACCAGTTAGGTTTATGTCTGAAAATGCAAATATAAGTTTATAGACAGGTGTAAAATCACAAACTACAACTTATGCAAGTTGAACCACAAAATTTGGCTCAAAATTGAGACTAGGGCATGCATTTGAGACTGTGGTAGTTTTGCATACAAATTTACATGAAATTCCAATTCTAGGTGCATGAAAGCAACCTCTCCTATTCTTCAATTAAACTTTAGATGCATAGGTAAATTTACCATTTATGTAACTCCATATTGAAACTTATAAAAACTTTTTTGGAGCTACAGGGAAGCTTGGGCGTGCATTTTCATTTTGTCACATAGTACAATTTATACCTTGCAAATTACAAGGAAAACTTTGTCTCTTTTTCACAAGCACCCCTTTTAAACTTTCAATTTCAAAATAAACAAAATGAACAAGTCTACTATGATAAACCACATCCCCAACAACTTGCACAACTAAAATCTAAGGTATAATATAACATTGGGCATGTTTGGACACAAACAATAGAGAAGAACTATATGCCCTCTGGATCCTAATTAAGGTTGATGTGGAGAGGCAAGATAAGAGGATACAAGTCTTTTGTGACTCCAAACTTCTGATGGACTACGAAAAATGGTAAAAGTAACATTTCTAACTTGGAGTTGGGGCTTATTTTCAATAGGATTATGGAAAATAAAATAGTTTTTGAAGAGGTGTCATTTGCTCATGTCTACCAAGAATTCAAACCACAAAGATGATCAGTTATTAAATGAACCACTCATTTTGGAGGATTTTTTTTGCTTGTTCATGAGATTAAGAACCATACTCCTACAAATTTGATACTCTTACATCATTTTTTATGAATGGATTTTTGGACTTGTTTTAATTTTTGTTTATGTAAAGTTAGAGAGAGTTTGTCTCGTGGTTTTGTCTTAACATCAATATGAAGTTGTGGAACTATTTGTTTAAAGAGTGACCTATATAAGAATGATTGTAAGAGTCAAAGTCATAAGGATAAGCTATAGTTGTATCTGATAGAGGCAGTCTATAAAGGAAATGTATTCTAACATTAAAAGTATAAGGGATCTCATCAATGTTTATTTTATTTTCACTAGAAATATCAATACAATGATTTTTGTCTCATAAAAAAAACCTCAAATATAATTTCTTGCAGCTAGATTCAGACATTATTAAAAATATGAATTAAAGATCACTTAAAAATTGCAGATAATCACTAAACATCACAATAAGCATCAAATATAAGACAAGTATGAGTAAAAAACATTACCAGTCTTCCATTAATTCCTCATAAATATAGAAGGATCTTTACATGACAAACATCACAGATACAATCTCCATTATAAAACTGGGAAAACTGTAATATAGATTCTACAACTTTATCCTCTCTGAAGATTCCTCCCGAGGAATATCTAACAAGCCTCTCCTTTGTTATCTCTCTTCTTACAACCTTATATATTATGTTCCCCATGGGTATCACCGTGACCCATAGGTCGCTTACATAAGTGGATCATAACTAACTTTACATGTATTCACAGGTCCTCGAGCAAGTTGTTACAACTTTGAGGTGATGCTTAATACTTGAGGCACACTCCGCCTTGTTGTAGCCATTCATCCACTGCAATTGATACTCGGAAGGGTATTTTATCTAGTGACTAGCTTCACACTGTGGGGTGGTACTAAAGCAAATTATAGTGTGAATGGGTTCCAAAATTCATAGTGCACCGAAGGGCCTAATGGAAGATACAAAATGCGGTATGAATATGGAGGGTGCACCACTAAGTGAGAAGAGAGAAGGGGAAGTATTAGGGATGATCTTGAGGAAGAATATTATGGTGGGGATGGACATGATTGATATAAATAAGGTATATGTCCACCAATTTTTATGTTCATGTTGCTAAGAAAATTCCATAGTATCATATACCTGGGTCAAACACCTTCAATGCCCATTTGGCCCAACCAACCCATACATATTCCATCTAGAGAAATAATTTGTATCTCATCTCCTTGTACTATTGCATTCCTTTGAAATTGTTAGCAACATCGATTCCTCCCCTCAAGACGCGCTCCATTTCCTTTGATCCTCCCACTGTTGTTGGAGACTCCCCCTTTCTCTGTATTGAGGCCTCCTAGGTTGTTGACGTTGATGCACCATGATTTTTATTTATTGGTGGAACCATCCACATACAGGTGCAGTACTGTGACCTCTAATCCAACCACATGAATCCTTCTCAAGTTTCTCCCATGGTGGCGTAGTCTAAACATTCCGTGTTTAATTGACATTTTTCACCTAAATCTGGTGATCTAAATCTAGGTAAAATCATAATTTTATGTTGTTTAACTTTCATTTCTGAATGCATAAATGTGTTTAGCATCCTAAAACAAACCTGTGACACTCAAATTATACATACTTAACCATTCAACGGTCTACGTATATTGTCATGGAATGTTGTCCCTTCGTTATACAAAGGGGTAACTATGGGACATGGAAGTACTGATCATGACCATCCATCATATGACTTCACTGGTCACATTAACTAACATCTAACTTGGAATTCGCTCATAGCGTATCTGGTGACACAACTGATCTAGGTCAGGTACTGTCTAGAATTTCCATATCATGCAAAATTATAATCTGTACTATGTTCATTCATTAATCCTTGTATTTTCCAATCATATCTCTTGTCCATTCACGTTTAATTGACATCTCGAGACAAAGAAGGAATAATAAGCCTGCGTCAGACATTTTTATCCCCCACAATAGGCATAATTGACGTCTCGATCGAGACAACATGGGAATAATAATCCCATGACAAACATTTTTATCCCCCCTAGATGGCATAATTAAGGCCCAATTAGGTTCCAAACGCACCCATGAGACAAAGATTTGCTGACATGGCAGTGCCACAGTGGTGGGCCACAAGGAAATGGTGGGTCATGATGGTGACATCATCGTTGTAGAATCAAAAGTCTTGAAAAACATTGAATATGAGTCAGAAGTTCGACGAATACTAAACTACGTCATAGGTCCGATGACCATTAGGGGAACAAGAAAAAAATATAATGAAATTTTGAGAATTAGTGAGTTATGTCCAATGGTAAGGTGGATTTTGTCCGTAACATTGGAACACCCCATCAGAATTCAACACCATATGTAGTAGTGTGGGGCATTGGATAGTCCAAATGTCACTACTGTAAATTCATAATGCTCATATCTTATTCTGAACATTGTCTTGATGATATCTTCTTCCTTTATCCTCACTTGATGATAACCCGAACTCAAGTTGATCTTGGAAAATATTCTTGCACCTTTCATCTAATCAAATAGATCATCAATCCTTGGAAAATAATATTTGATATTTATGGTGACCTTATTAAGTTGTTTGAAATCAATACACGGTCTTAAGGTTCCATCTTTCTTCTTTACAAACAACACTTGGGTGTATATACCCCTTCTTTAATAGTTATTCAAGTTGCATCTGCAACTATTTCAATTCTAGTGTGCCCACTCAATATGGTGTTTTGGACACGGGGGAATATCCTAGCACCAAATCAATAGAGAAATCAATGTCTCTCTTTGGTGGAAGTCTTGGTATTTTCCCAAGAACATCTTGAAAATCCCTCAAAGCCAAATGGTCTTCAATACTTTCCACTTTATCTCTGGCTACCTCTTCCATATGGGCTGAGAAAATTTGACATCCCTTCTTGAAACTCTTTTTCAACTACATGGATGAAATTTCTATAATAGTTGTCTCTCTTGGAATGCCTTGAACTTTTCCTTGTTGTCCAATCTCATAAAGATAAGTGATTTTCTTATTGTAAAAGTCTAGGTCAACATGGTTTTTTTCCAATCAATCCATGCCAATTAGATAGTCATTTGAACCCAATGGTATGATGTTCACATCTACATTTTGTGCTCAGTCCATTCATGTCTATTGGGAAATTTTTAACCAGCTTAATGATTTTCCTCTTAGCCCCTTTGGCTAATTGAACTAACCAAGATTTATTATGCTTACTCCTTTGTAAGTGAAATATTTCAACAATGGAAGGGTTTATATAACTTTAGCTATCTCCATTATCAATTAAAATCACTATGGGTTGGTTATCAATCTTACCTTCCACTTCAATCACGAGGGATTGATATTCTAATTGCTTGTTGTCCAAGGTTGCACAAATACTTAGCATGATTCCTCCCATGTCTTCAAATGTTTTAGCCTCCTGAATATTGTGGGAAGTCCTCATTATTTCTCCTTTGTTAGGGAATTCCCTATATAAGTGATTTCTCTCACATCCCCAACATTGTACAGGTTCTTGCCTTGGCCTTTTCCCAAATGAATATGCCATCTTGAGATCATTTTATGTTGAATGTCCTTGTTGACTTTCTTGGGATTTATTTATGAAAAAGGGTGGCTTAAAAACTTTCTACCTTTGCTCTTTTTTACCCTTCATCTTATAATTCCAAGCCTTTTAGAAAACGGACCTTCGTCTGCTCTTCTCAAAAAAATGTTTTGCTCTTCTCATGGCCTCCTCCAAAGTCCTAGGGTTATCATATTGTATCTTTTCACTGTAGAAGGAAGGTAACCCACTCAAAAACCTTTGGATTTTCACCTTCTCATCCTTTATGAATCCCACATATTTCAACAACTCAAAGAACCTCTTCTCATATTCATCCATTTTCATGCTTCCAAACTTGAGTTCAAAGAACTCTTTCATATTCCTTTCATAGTAATGCTCTGAAAAATATTTCTCTTGTAAATATCCTTTGAATTTCCTCCATGAGACCTTCTTCTCATCAAGGTTCTTGGCTCACTTAAGTTTATCCCACCACATAGTTGTCTTTCCTTGCAAGTGGTAGGTTTCAATTATTGTTTCTACCCTTGAGGGCTAATCATGTAGCTGGAAATATTTCTTCATTTCCAATATCCATGCCTTGACCTCTTCTCCCTTTCTATGCTCACCATTGAAATTTGGTGGATTGACTTTCCTAAGTTCACCTTGTAAGATGTCCACCTCAAGCCTTCTCCTCTACCTCTTGACAAGAGGCACACTTGGGTTTCTCCATGTCCCTAAACTTGCATGAGCTCTCCTAATGGATTTCTTTGGGTAATGATGGTGTCTGCTCATACTTTTTGACTGCATGTCATTCTTGTGATCATCCCTTCTGCTATGGGATCTCGATGTTGTCACTTTTCTAGAAATAGTTTCTTGATTTTTGTTGAGTATTTATTGGCATGCCCCTACAACATAGTCATAATATGTAGTATCTCCTCATGAACTTTCACAATATTCTCATTATCTACCCTATAGCTCTGCACTTATTTCCAGGGATGATTTTAAGGATGAAAATTCATTTTAAAATGTAGAAACCTGAACGAATCTTACAAATCATTCATATGCCAACTATAAATGTTTGGCGACATTTTTATAAAAATATTCAAATTTGTAAGGATTTTACATAGTTTGTATAAAATTTTGGCGAAGCATTTTTAGAATAGCGTTTTTTTTTGGGAAAACCATGGAAAATTAGCCCATGAGCGAAATTTAGCCCCTAAAATCATCCTTGCTTCTTTCTGCGGGCTTCTCATAGTTATTGTTGGGTATGTGTTATATTCTGTGCATGAATAGTAGTGTTTACATTGCAATGGGCATGCAAGGGGGAAAAATCCCCCTACCTGGGGGTTTGGGGGCAGTGCCCTCGAGAATTTTTTTTCCTTGGGAAACATGTCACATTTTGCCTCATTTTTCATGTTGCCTCAATTTTTGTGTCCATTGTTGAGCAGTTTTTTGGCACATGGTTTTTGCTTATGGTTTTCTATTTCTGGTTAAGGAATTAGGGTTGTTGACTAATCTAGGTCATTGGATTAGGGTTTTGGATGCTGTTGGCCCCTATATGTATATTGTATTGTAAACAATGTATCAAAATGAATGAATATATAATATGTTGGTTTTCCCAGTTTGGGTTTCCAAGGGAAAAATATATGTGTAATGTTTGTATTTTCCATTGTATCTTTTTTGTTCTTTTACTGAAAATATGTTTGCAGTAAATATTGTACAAGGTTAAAATCTAAATTTGGTATCAGATATTTGTTGGCTTCAAGGGGATGCAATTGTGGTCAAGGGTTTGGCTCGGGAGTGTGATAATCCTTGTTACAGTGGGAGATCTATGGTATTGATTTTTCAGGTGAAAATAAATGGAGAGCAATTCAAAAATGGATATCAAGAAGTTTAATGGGAAACGTTTTGAGCTGTGGAAGCTCAAAATGGAAGATCTGTTGGTGGACAGAGATTAGTGGATCATGGTAGATCTAGGTACTGCATCTACAAGAACTTCAATAGATGACTGGAAAACGTTGGATTAGAAGACAAAGAGCACAATCCAACTATGTCTCTAAGATTCAGTATTGTTGAATGTGTTAAGAGGAAGCTATAGCAAAGGATTTATGGGATAAGTTCAGGAATTTGTATTAGTCTAAGTCCCTAGTAAATAAACTATTCCTGAGAAAGAAGTTGTATCACTTGAGGATGAGAGATGGAGACTCGGTGGAAGATCATTTGAACGCCTTCAATATTGTGTTAAGTCAGTTAGTATCTGTTGAGATTAAAATTTCAGATGAAGATACATGTATCAGTTTACTGTGTTCTTTACCATACTCATGGGATAGTATGGTTGTGACCATAGGTAGTAATACAATTGCCTTGAAGTTTGATGAAGTGGTCTCATCCTTGTTGTCGGAGGAGATGAGACAGAAGAATATGAAAGGACAGAGCACATACGCATTATTTGCGAGGGGACATTCCTATGAAAGAAATAGATCTAAGTTCTCAAGTGGGAGATCTAAGTCTAAGGGTAGATCTAAATCTCTGGGAAAGTTTGTAAAGGTATGTTGGAGAGGTGGAAAAGAAGGGCACTAAAAGAAGCAATGTAGATCCAAAGTTGAGAAAAATAAGGCATCTGAAGAATCTCCTTCTACAAAAGAAAAAACCTCCAAGGAAGAAGGAGGGGATGTGTGCTTGGCTTCTTCAAGCACACATGCAGATCATGAGGCGTTGTTATAACCCTAAATTGCACCACACATGCTTACCTGGCATCAGGCCATATCATATCCCTTCATTGCCAAAACATTTGTTGAACAAACTCCTTGGAAATCCTCTTGTATCAAGGCCCACGCGCCCTAACCCATTACTGCATGCGTGTACACGCTGGCTAGCTCATTACATCCTACGTGTACCTAACAAAGCATGAAAAGAGGAAAGTTGCCGACAGAACAAAAAGTTATGGGTCAGTTAACTGAAACTCCTGGCCATGCATGGCCGAGAGTTCATCCAAAACCCTAGCTCCTTCTAGCCTATAAAAGAAGGGGTAGGGGTACTATTTGGAGGAGGAAGAATATAGAAAAGAAACTCTGCCCATTTTCCAAATCCATTGTCCCAACCCTTTAGCCTTTCCTCAAGCCAAAGGAGAACTAACACAAAGTAGTTGGAGGACAGAAGAAGAGGAGCCCAGGATCAGGATCAAGGAGCGGTGGCCGGTCTCGACTTTGATTGTAAGTTGATTCATTGTTCAAATAATAAAAGAATACTTTTCCCGTCCCAATGCATGAGTTATCTATGATTTGTTTAATTTATGCTTAATTTCTAACCCTCAAGTAGAAAAGTAGCATGCATGCATAATTGTTTGTCTTGATTGCAGGTTATCTTTGGAAGGAGCAGCGCAAGCAAGTGGTCGAAGTGCAATGGAGGATCTACACCAAACATCAGTAACAAGTTTAGTAGTTCCTTTCCATGCATGTATCGTGAAAGAGGGATTTAAATTTTGGGTGGTAGGTTAAAAAAGTAATTTCTTTACGGTCAAAATCTACATGCAAGTCTGACCCTAGTTTGCTAGTCCGTAGGGTATTTTTCCCAACAACAGAATTGGCGACCATACTGGGGAGAATACTCTTTAGTGTTTCTAGATTTAGTTGAGTTTTTTGGGTAGTTTAAGAGATTAGATTTTCTGTTTCTTTGCCTGTCTTTTTCTGTAAATCTTGAGCTAGCAGGGAGCCTGGTTCTTTATACCAATTTTCCCTGACTATTGCTTGAAGGTAATTGTCGAGACACACAGAGGTACATGTGGCCTGCAGAAGGCTTGCACGCGTGTACCCGCGCCCTAACCTCCTGCAACCCGCATGTGAATGCTAGCTGTAGAGGTTTCAATAGCGTGTAGGAGTTCATAAAACTTAAGAGGCAGTCCTCCTCTTCCCTGTCAGAATTATACATTCTCAGGGGGTTTTCTAGATCCTTTCTGAGTCTTGTTGGTTCACAGTCCTGTCTCTATTTATCTTTTTGTGTTTTGTTATTCCTTTCAATTATTTTTCTTTTCTGTTAGAAGAAGCATCCAAGCCTTCAAGAGACCCTGGTTGTCAATACCAGAGGCCTCTTCCTGGTCTGGGTTGCCTGTGTTTGTTTTTGTCTTAGAGTTTATACATACATGCGGCCTGTACAAGGTCAGATCACGTGTACACGCTACCTGTTTCAACTCAACACGCGTTTGCACGCATGTTGTTTTAGTGACAGTAGCGTGCTTGGCAGGCTACTTCTTAATCAGGGTGGGGTAGTCATCCCCTCCTTTGATGAGAAGTATTCCTCTTAGGTGTTTGAGTCTAGGGATGAACAGTCAGTAGGTTAGGTCCTCTTACCCTTAGCCTGCTTTTTCTTAGTTGATAGTTGGCAGAAAACATAAAAAGAAAAAATTTGTTTTATGGTTTTTAGACAAGCGTAAGAGTCTTTGTTTTCTTGATTGCCAATGTGTGCCTTCACTTTGATTCTTTGCGATCTGCGCTTTAAGATAGAATTTGTCTTTATTGGTTTTGTACTTGTCAGTATTTTCCCTTTGGTGCTTGATTAGCACTTAAATAATATAAAAAAAAAGAAAAAAAAAACTTTTCATTTTCTTCTTTGTTTGAAGATTGTGTTTCTGCATCAATAGCTAGGGAGAAGTATTTTTGTTCATAAGTTTTTTGCAGTGCATTTAGAGCATAATTATCTCATAGTCGAGCGAAATTCCTTTATGTTTGCTGCATAAAATCTTAGAAAAATTGAAAAGAAAAAGAAATCTTTCTTTGTGAAAAGTTGTTGATTTTTGGATTTAGTAAAAGTCTTTTGTTTCCAGCTTTTTCATTCGTTTTTGCTTTAGTCTTTACACATCATCAGTTTCACCTTCGTACCCCGTGACGTAATAAAACCCATAAAAAAAATGCTAATTTAAAATCTATTATACTTTTTGTTTGTAGGGTCCATACACTAGTTCAGGACTAGGGCCTTGGATTAGGTTGGAGAGGAAACTCTCCAAGGCCATTCAAAACCAAACATTGGAGTCTGTGATAGGGAGTGTAGAAGTCCAGTTTCATGGAAGTTATCCGGGAACCCCCTCTAACACAGGGGATAAACACGAGGTTGCGTGCGGAAAGGTAGCAGAGATAACCCCTCCAAAGTTGGACCAATCATAGTGGAGAACACATATCGAGGGCTTGTTTTGGGATTCCGTCGTTTGCATTTTACATGGGGCTTCGTGGGTCTCGAATCCATTCAAGGTCCTCAGTTGTCTCCTGGACCATTTTCTCTCGATACCCTTGACAGGTTTCGGGCTTGATACCCTACTCATTGTGGTCTACCCGACTTTCGACTGTACCCGCCTAGTGATTGTTCGTGTGCTAGCAAACTAGTTGCCAATATTTTTAGGGACATACATAGGTGACTGCGGGGGTATACCGCGGTACCTAGGACAGACATCGGTCCATGCTTTATAGATTATACCCAGAGGGTGCTTCCATGTTCGAGTTGCACTTGCACCGGTAAGTTGCTCTAGTGTTGGTTGTTGTAACTATTCTTCCAACTAGTTTAGTGTTTGCTTGTCTTATCTCTTAGGGGCTTCTTTTTTAGTGTGTGTTACTATTTGAATGTGTAGAATACCTTAGTGTTTGTTGGATCTTCTAACACAGTGGAGGATCCCAAGCTCCACTGGGCACGAAGGCTTCTGGGCCTGCCGCCGGTTATACTGGAGCTACCCCCGCCACCATTGAGGCGGAAGCTAGACCAATAAGGGTCTTTCAAAGCAACCGGGTTACAAACCATTGTGCCTGAAAAACTCTCGAAGGAATCAACCGCCAATATTGGCTCGATTGAAACCCCAACCACTAATACTTGGCCACAGGTTATTATACCGATCCAATTTTACGAACGCCTGTCAGTGCCTCACACAGCTATGGAAACAAACGATGTTACTTCTTCTGTGAATTCTTCCATTCCTACCACAGTTTCTACCACAGGAGAATCATATCCTAACTTACCATCATCGGTTCGAGTCACCATGGTCTTGGCCACAACTACGTCGCACAGTGGACCGAACCCATCTATGGCGGCGACAACAACTCCCTTCACACCTAGTGCGATAGGCCCTCCAAACTCATACGATATGCCTAGTTCGGGTACAAGTCCTACACTCACTCACTCCACTTTATAGACTTTGGGTCTGGGGGTAGGGAGCTCTAACGCTCCTCTGCAAGGTCAACTTGGGGGCACTTCCGTCCCTTTTAATTCTTTTCCTTACGCTGGAGGTCATATCTCTCCTTTGTCCCCTTCACTTGGTGGTCTGCATCAGTAGTCCATCGGGTAGCCTGCACACACTAGTTTATTTGGAGCCGGGAATCAAGGAACACCTGCACACACTATGCCAATAGGTTCGTCACCATTTGTTTGGAACGAGACGTTTGGTAACAACACTTTCGCATCCAATGCTTTCCCGTTTGGGGGCACTCCCATTTTTGGACAGTCTACTCCGACGCAGGGTACTATTCCTGCGCTGGGGGCACATATAGCAGGACCTTGGAACTCAGGACAAGGATCTGTTCCTTCCTCTGGAATGTCGTTCTGGGGTAATTCTTTTCACAGTCAATGGAACCCTGGATCGAATACTATGCCTCTCCCATTAGGACCGGCATGGGGTAATCCTTCCCAAAGTTTGTCAAACATGATGAATGTCCAACATCCTATGTCCTTTATGGGAAATAAGTCAATGATGTCTCCACAGGTGCAAAATCCTTATGCTGGTCAAGGCCATGGTTTCTACCAGAATCCGGGCCAACAACCAAAATTTTCTTGGCAACTTGGTGTCAATCAAACTCCAGGACCCTTTTTCCCAGGCTATCAGCAGCAACCCAAGCTACCATTCCTGGCGATGTTACACTTGCCAGATTTGACAAGGTTGTTAAATGATACTATTTGTCATGATCCACGTTGGCCTCCTATGCCAACGAAGTTGCCTTCAGACATTCCAAAGTTCGAGGCCAAGCCTAATGAATATCCAGGTGATCACGTGACTACCTTCCATCTTTGGTGTTCATCTAACTCATTGAAAGATGACTCCGTACAATTTTGATTTTTTCAATGCACTCTTATTGGGAGTGTCACGAAATGGTATATCGAGCTCGATCACTCCAGATACTCTTCTTTTGGCGAACTGGCGATGGCCTTCCTTAACCATTTCCAGTTACCTGTGAGATACGACGCTGGCACAGAGTTGCTCACCAATTTCGAACAGACAACAGCGAACCATATCTCTGATCATATCTGAGAGTGGAGAAGCTGGAAGAGTCTAATCAAAGCACTAGTCCCACCAACATTCCTTCTTGAGTGGTTCCTTAAGTCTCTGGTCCCACAATTATCCAAAGACATCGCAACTTCTGGAGTTTTCTCCGAAGAAGATGCCATAATGAGGGCTCAACAGTTTGAGCTCATCTATTCTCATTCTGGTTTATTATACAACATCCTGCCGGATGCACGACGATTGATACTGGATAAAACTAGACAGAGAACTGGACCACATGCTAATGGTATTGTTGGTTCAGCCCAAACCAAGCCCGCTAAGTAATTGACAAAACAATTGCAACAATTATCTATACAACCCTCAGTGTCCAGCCAGACTACTGCTTTGGCTGCTCCTTCTACCCAAATGTCAGAAGTACACTCCGTGCAGTCGACTAACCCAAAGTCCACCTAGTAGCCTGAAGGGAAGAAAAAACAATGAAAGAAGGGTAAGGGGGAGAAAAAACCCACTGATAATGTTGGTGAGGACACCACAACAAAGCGGAAGGTGAGGTATTCGTGCAACTTATGTGCGGAAGACCACCCGACCCATCTTTGTCCTCAACTTGTAGAGGCCCAAAAGTTTTTCACACAGCAACAACAAGCAGTGTTGACTAATCCCTTTTAGCATGGGCAAAATTTAACTCAAGCCTCTACAAGTGCCGAAGGGGACAACCAAGAAACTTTCCCTCCTCCAAACAATCCCTCATCCGTGAACTTATATATGGTTAGGAGTGATGCTTTCATAACGGCTAGAGTGCACAACTATAGTAAAACAAGCGCCTCTGAGAAGGGTAAAGAAGCCGAACTCCCATCTCTTCCTTTACAGATCGAGAAGATGTTGGGAGAAACAATGACACGCATTCCAAAGGGTGCATTTAAGAAATATTATCACAACCCAAATGCAAGGGCCACCCAAAATTACTCTATGGTGGAGGATTTATCACAAACCCCTTGTGCAATGTCTGCTTTGGAAGTCCTTCAAAGCTGCCCTGCTCAGAGGAAATCCTTGTTAACTTCTTTAGGCTCTACTGAGACTTGTAACCCGGGTACCATCATGTTAGATACAACTGACTTAAAACCTCGTCTGCCTTACCACGTATCATTTCAAATAGTAGTGGCTCATCCCACGAAGACTTTTACATGAAATATATTTCGCACAGTGGTCGAGGAAGGCGCCTCTACATGCGTTATGTTGTTAGCATGTTGGAAGGCCATTGTCCAACCCGCTTTGTCTCCATCACCTACTCTCCTCACTGCTTTCGACGGTTGTTCTTTCCGACAACATGGCATCATTCCTTCTTTCCCTGTGTAGTTAGGAGGGAAGACTGTGTGTGTCGAAGTAGAGGTAGTCGATGCTCCCCTCGACTATAATCTCTTGTTAGGATGGAGTTGGACTTATGCTATGCAAGCTATGGTTGCTACAGTTTTTTGAGTCTTGTTGTTTCCACACGACGGTCGGATAGTGACCATCGTGCAATTGTCCTTCTCTAGACCTGACCCAGCTTTGGGGGCACCCATGGTTCCCATGATTGATAATCCTCAACCCGGTTTCGTTAACGTAGGAGTTGGTTTGTGCCCATCCTTGATGGGTACCTTCGATTACCCACCTCCTCATGACGATGTCAAGTTTATATCTAACCATCACAAGGTTGAGATTTTTCAAGTTTCGTTGTTCGGTACGACTTACTTTGAGGATCCTTGGATTCTTCCTTCCCCATCAGCCATGATGGATGAGACAGGGCACCCTGGCATGTCCATGCCCTTGTCGACCACTGAAATAGCGTACTCTTTAGTCCAGAAAGCTTTAGCTAACCCCGATCCAACTCCCGCACAAGAGTTGGATCCACCTCTAGAGCCTATTTGGGCTCAGGGTTCTCTTGCTACCATCAATTCGTTAGACTTAGTCTTTCCTTTTGACGAAGCAGTAATCGAAGGAATGACTAGTCTGGAAAAACCTTGGGAAGATCTTCATCACAGATCATATTTCCTCCCAGAGTTAAGCTGAATCGAGGTAGGAGAATTCACTATTACCATGACGGGAGATCAGCCATGTCCTATTAATCTCTTAGCTACTCAGGAAATTTATGCTGAAGGGAATATGGTGACTATCACTGAAACTATACCTATCAACATCTCCTGAAACCCTGGCATCATGGAGAATGTCTTCGTCGAGGCGGATTTCTCCCTCGAAGAGATTCAAATTTATACGGATCTTTTCAAATAATTCCGCGACATTTTTTCTTGGTCTTATGAGGAAATGCCAGGTATCGATCTGAAAATAGTTGAACATGAAATAACAACGTATCCTGATGCTAAGACTGTTCGACAAAAACTTCGTCCAGTCAATCCTAAGAAAGCAGCAGCCATTAAGCTTGAGGTTGAGAAATTGCTCAAGGCAGGTTTCATTTATCCTATTCATTTGACTCAATGGGTGTCAAACCCTGTGCCGGTCAATAAAAAACAAGGCATGATTCGTGTATGTACCAATTTCTGTGATTTGAACAAGGCATGTCCAAAAGATAATTTTCCAACCCCATTCATTGACCAGATCATTGATGAATGTGTCGGTTGTGAAGCCTTTTCGTTCATGGATGGTTTTTCGGGATATAATCAAATCCAAATCAAACCTGAAGACCAACACAAAACAACATTCATTTGTCCGTGGAGTACATTCGCCTATCGTAAGATGCCTTTTGGCCTAAAAAATGTTGGAGCCACTTTCCAGCGGGCCATGTCTTTTGCGATTCATGACCTCAAACATATAGTTGAGGCCTATCTAGATGATTTATCATCACGCTCTCGCAAGCGAAAGGATCATCCTATGCACCTCAGACTAATATTTGAACGTTGTCGCTACCTCAGGATTCACTTGAATCCCAACAAGTGTAGCTTTTGCGTCACGTCAGGACATTTGTTAGGTTTCATCATCTCAACGACAGGGATCATGGTTGATCCTCTTAAGGTGGAGGCAATAATCCAGTTTCCCCCCCACGCACAATCTTACAACTTCAAAGTCTTCAAGGCAAGGCGAACTTCTTACGATGCTTCATCTCCAACTATGCCGAAATCACCAAGGGATTTATGCATTTATTGAAGAAATATGTTCCCTTTCTCTGGGACAAAGCCGCTAATTGCTCTTTCGACGCATTAAAACATACCCTCACAACTGCACCTCTGCTACGGCCACCCAATTATAACAAAGATTTCTTATTATATTTGGCTTCCACAGAGTCAACCATAGGCATGGTTTTAGTTCAGGAAGATGATTCATTTTCCGAATACGTGATCTATTACCTGAGCTGAGGCCTCGTAGGACCGAAACTTGATTATTCCCATCTCGAAAAACTTGCTTTTGCAGCAGTTCATGTTGTTCAACGGTTCCATCACTATGTTCTGTTTCGTAAGACCACCATCGTTGTTGTCGTGAATCCATTCCAGTACATGTTGACACAACGAGTTATAGGTGGAAAAATCAGTAGATGGATGGTCATTCTCCAAGAATTTGACTTAGACTTCATTTCAGCCAAGTCCAAAAAGTCACTGGTCTTCGCAGAACTTATTTCAGAGCTTCCAGTTGAGTCAGGTGACGTTGTGCCTGAGGAATCGCCTATCCGGGGGGATATATTTTTGATTGAATCTTCAGACCCCTGGTACGGAGATATACTGATCTATCTCTAGAATTTGAAGTGCCCCACCTCTGCTTCTTATGACGAGTGTCGGTGAATACGCCATCAGGCTAAGAATTATCTCATACTCGATGATACGTTGTATCGAAGAGGTGTAGACTGCATCTTGCATCGATGTCTCACTCATGAGGAGGCCGTCATAGTGCTCAACGATTGTCATACAGGAGCTTGTGGCGGTCACTTATCTGGGTTGGCAACAACCCAAAAGATTTTATGAGCAGGTTACTTTTTGCCCACACTTATCAAAGATTGTATCAAGTCGGTCAAGAAGTGCCATCCGTGCCAAATCTTCTCTCAGAAGATGAGGGCACATGCAGCTCCCATTTTTCCTGTCATCACAGTTGGTCCCTTCACTAAGTGGGGGATTGATTACACTACATGCAACCCCCCATCAACAAGGGGGCATCGCTATATCATCGTAGTTGTCGACTACTTCACTAAGTGGGTCGAAGCTATGCCAACGTTTAAAGATGATGGAGAGACTATAGCTCTCTTCTTATTCAACCAGATTATAGCATGGTTCGGCATCCCGAGAGAGATTGTCACTGACCATGGCAGTCACTTTCAGAACCAAATGATGTCTGAATTAACATCAAATCTTGGGTTACGGAAGGAACATTTATCACCTTACTACCCCCAAGCCAATGGGTAGGTGGAAGCTGTAAACAAAACTCTTAAGACTATTCTACAACAAACTATTAACTCAGCCAGGTCAAATTGGCATTTGATGTTATACTTGACATTATGGGCTTACCAAACATCTGTGAAGACTGCAACTAGTTTCTCACCTTTTCAACTCATTTATGGGCTGGAGGTAGTCTTGCCCATTGAATGTCAAATACCATCTCTGAAATTGGCAGTACAGTTATTGCCAGACACTTCTCCACTTGAAGAGCGGTTAGTACACCTTGAGAAACTTGATGAGCAGCATCGCGATGCAGCCCTGGCCAACGAGGCTCATAAACATAAGGTCAAGTGTCAATATGATAGGTCCGTTCGTCCTCGGATTTTTTCTGAAGGTGACCTTGTCCTGGTCTATGACCAAGACAAGGACCCCCTGGGGGCAGGAAAGTTTAAACCCATGTGGTTCAGACCCTTCATTATAAAAGAGGTTTTAAAAAAGGGTCCTTATCGTTTGGTCGATTTTGAAGGGAATGATTTGGCGGAGCCTAGAAATGGGCTCTACCTCAAGAAGTATTACTCATAGACAGGTCGCTGTGGGTAACTTTTTGTAACATATGTATAGTCTTTGTACTATTACTTTTTTACGTTTCTTTTAAAAGTGTTATGGACGTGTCATTGATGTTATCTTTCGTCAATATGGAATATGTCAAGTGAGTCTGAGGTGTTCATTGGGTATGCATACGGTGCTAGTTGACACACGCGGAGGCTTGCCTCCGCAGCTTGGGTAATCTTTGTGCCACAGGGTCAGTTGTTATCTTCCAGAAGTATATGCTTAGGTGACACCACAAATAATGTTGTCGAGTATAGTGCAGTTATTGAATTGCTTCGTGACGCATTGTCATTGGGTATTTCTCATCTCCAAGTCTATCTAGACGCTCAACTAGTTGTGTCGCATCTAAACAAAATATACCAGGTTCATGATCCAACTTTACACCGACGATTCCTTAGGGTACGTCTCTTAGAACGCAACTTTTATTATATTACATATTTTCATGTTCCTAGGAGATTAAACCAAAACACAGATACTCTAGATAATCAAATTTTAGATTGGCATCTTTCCCACATATAAAAGATCATGGACATAAACATGTAAATACATTTTTGCACACAGAATCCATAAGACATAAAAAGATAAAAAAAACCATATATAAACATCATAAAATCCTCAGAGTACATAGATGGATGCAAGCGCCTCAAAAATGAGAATAGTAATGAGTCATCGGGCTTATGCCCTAAAAAAATAGATACAAATAGGTGCTCATGGCACATAAAAAGTCTCATGTCTGTTCAGGGTCTATGGGCTCTGTTATAATCATCTACTTCACGGGCCAAACGCCTAAACAAATGGACCCATGTCCGAGGTTCCCCCACAACATGAGGCTACATGGATGGCAGCAGGTCCTCTATCTCTGCCATCGGGACTGTGCGAGTGAGCACAGTAAAGTTCCGCTCAAGTTTCCTAAGGAATCTCTCGGCCTCTCCTACTGGGAGTTTCCCTGCTACTGCTACTCCTTCAGTGGTGGCAGCCGCGGCTTCTGGCCATGGGCGATGCCTGTTCCGTGCATAGTCGGCAGGTTGCACGGGTCCCACATCTGCATACAATGAGCGTTCACCCATCAAATACTCTGGCATACAAAAAATGATATATATAACAAAAAAGACATAAAACTTACATATGCAAACAAAAAAAATACAAAAGTGGAGACTTACCCATCTCCCCTCACTCCTCACTAGGAGGCACGAGTATCTCTGGATCTCTTGAGAATTCGATCCCCATATATGGGTAGTCCTCGATAGCAGGGATTTGTCATGACAGCCAAGCAAAAATGTCATCGTCGAAGGCCTCAACGGTCCTTCCACCACCCTGTCGTGGCAGTAACACTGCCCATCTGCACACTACGGGGAAAGAGGCCAGATGTCCCCGTACTACAACCCGAGGGCTGAAGCACGAAACTCTCTCGAAAAAGAATGAACACAAGATAGTCCCGAACCCGAAGTTCCTCTGTGTCTGTTGTTGGCAATCTGTCAATTGCATCTTCATACACTCCAACAGTGTGGTACTCCAATAAAAAATGTGTGCATTCATGCATTGAATAACAAAGTTCATCTGTGCGCGCGAAGCCTGATGCACGACTGCTGAGCCGGTAATCCACCTAATAAGAAACAAGATAGTCTGTAGTGCCAGGTTGGTAATCCTGCTAATCGTCACCTGGGAACCTCTACGATCGGTCCCAACCTCACAATATTCAGCTACCAACTCTGAGATCTTTCTCGGCCCCATAGGAAAAGTCTGGAAATTGACTAGTTCCCCTCTCCTTGAGAGGCCAGTCAGAAAGTAAATGTCCTCGGTGGTGGGCACCAAGGATTGCCTCTCTAGCATGAATGCCTCTGCATCAGGGTGCCAATAATCAATCAAGGCATTTAGTAGCCTTGGTTGTGTGCGCATAAACAAACATAAAAATAATTTTAGCAAACCGCACTGCATCAACACAGCCACAACAGTCAGATCTGCAACAAATAACTCATTGGAGGCCTCATGCTCCCTTTCCCTCCACTGGACATACATCCTACCAACATAGCAAGGTAAAGGAGGGTCAATACTTCTTGTCATTGGCTTTTCCATCAATAAGGGGGGGTACACATGGCCTGTAGAGGTGACAGTCATGTGTACACGCGTGCAGGCTTTTCTCTGCACGCGTGTACCTAGGGCCGATCTTTTTGAGGTCGACGCCCACCCAAAAAATAAATTAAATGCTAAAATGGAAGTATTGAATAGCTAGATAAGGGAGTTTGTACTTACTTGGTCCAAGTAGAAGTCCATTTCGTCCACTCTATCTCCCAGAATCACGATCTTTGGCAAAGGGGGTCTTTTGGCTCCAGAGTCAATTTCCAAATCAGCAATGGTGATAATGAGCTGCCAGCTTCTATTTATAGACTTTTTGGCCTCTTTTTATCACTTTTTTGCCCCCCCTTATTAGTTTCTTTATACCAAAAACCATTTAGAGTGATCCAAGAGTTATATGGCAGGGATTTGATCAGGTATTGGAACAATTTTTTTTGAGTTTCAAAAAAATATTGACGGTCCATAAAAAAAAAAAAAATCAACTTGAGCATATAGGGTAGGATATTACCCCAACTTTTGCATCTCGTTGCCTTTTTCTTACGCAATAGGATTGATCCCATTAGGTTGTGACATAGAACTGTCATATCTGCTCTAGAAGCATCGCGACTTGGTGGTAGAGCTTACCAAAACATGGATGCCCTAGGTAGGTCCTGGTTGCATTATGGTGTTCATGCCGTTTCTCAAAACACTGTAGGTGCGG
Source organism: Picea engelmannii (assembly GCA_009831015.1). Taxonomy (NCBI): domain Eukaryota; kingdom Viridiplantae; phylum Streptophyta; class Pinopsida; order Pinales; family Pinaceae; genus Picea; species Picea engelmannii. The sequence continues at coordinate 205,080 of ML826781.1, forward strand.
GAGTCCATATAGTCTTTCCTGAATATGAGTTTGAGCCTCATTTGCATGAGTCTTTTTCACTCTTGGTCTTACCCTCAGGACTCCCAAAAAATAATGGGTCTCCTTTTAAGCCCTTTTCAGACCCTCTAAAAAAGAAAAGATTGTTGAGTGATCTTGTGATCTTTCACGCTCGTTAAACTAAAATTTGAAGTCACGTCTGTCCGGCGGTAGTTTACCCCTTTTTCGGTCTGGATGGTCAACTGTACAAACAAAGGTATACTCTATCGAATTCCCATTCTTTAGAAGAGTATTCTCAGGTATAATTTTATTCCTTTTTTGGGCCTGAGGGACTAAATTTATGAAAAAGAAACCCCCATGGAGTCCATAGTTAAGCTCTTTCAGACTCCCTAAAATTGAAAAGATCACCGAGTGACCTTAGTCTTTCACACTTGTTAAATTGGTCTAGAAGAATATTCCTGACAGAGTCCATAGTTAAGCTTTTTCCAGACTCCTTAAAACTGAAAAAATAGCTGAGTGATCTTGTCCTTATCACGCTTGTTAAAATGCTTTTGAATTGACGTCTAATCGGTGCTAGTTTATCCCTTTTTCGAACCGACTAGACTATTGTCAAAAAAGGTACCCCAGCGGAGTCTCCTTTTATGCTTTTTCAGACTCTCTAAACATGAAAAACCACCGAGCTTACCTTCTCTGGGCTCGTTAAACTTACATCGAAGGACATTACCATTGTGTGTTCTATCAACCGCATTGGCATACCTTACCCGCCAGCCTTGTAACAGTTTGCTTCTGCGTCTTAACACCTTTGGCCGCCGGAGGATTTTTCCCGAGTATCATTTTACCAGAACATCAATCTTGTCCTTGGGCCTCGAGCTTGTATGTTTGCAGTACTCGTTCCTCCATTGTAACATAATATTCCTTCCTTTGTTTTAAAAAATGATCAAAAAGAACAAAAAAATCAAATATACCCCAAAAAGAGGATGGGAAAAGTATTTTCTTTATTGGCAGCATAATGAGTCGCCCTTGGATAAAGAACATCTGTCTGTTTGATCATCAGACTATGGGATGTAGTACGACCTTAGGAATCTTTTTCTCTCTATATAGAGTTGTGTCCTCCACCATTTGGTTACTCTTCCAAACATATGGAGAGTTTGCATTGCCTCCTGCTTCGTAGACTTATGATTAACATATATGCTACCTGAGTCTTATCACTTGTCGTGATATTATCCAAGGGAAGTTTGTCACTAAGACTGAGTTGGCCCCTCTGCAATATGTCTCTTGTCCACATACGCGACCATCCTGAACGTCCAATCAAGTCCTTGTTCGAAATCACGAAAGCCTTCACTCCGATCATCAAGATTATCAAGTCCATAACCGACGAGCCGTCGAAGACCACTGGGTAGTGTAGTCGTACACTCATATTACACTCCTACCCAAGTTTTAGGAGATTTTTGAAGTTGTTTCTTGAGCTCTGAAGTATAGCCATCAGGCCGAATCAACTTCTGGAAGATGGATACTCTATATGTATATCTTTCTGATTTCGAGATGTAGCTCTGATGTGTATTAATTCGCGACTACTCTTTATAGTTATTTGACATGGATCTACAGTGTATTTGATTGGTAGCCATGGTTCTAATTTATC